>JAAEAF010011744.1:0-19965 GCA_011037195.1 Triatoma infestans | reverse complement strand
TTTTTTTTTTTTTTTTTTTTTTTTTATACGACTTTCTTATATTTTCTAGTTTTTCACGATTTTCTATAAACTTTAGCATACTGTCTTCATGCGCAAGCCAATCATATTTTTTTTAAATATTTTTTTGGGGGAAAATTAATTTCAAGAAAGTTCAGTGGAGAGCTACTGCCCTACCTTGCCATGGTCATCACTATCACCATCTTACAGGATGTGTGAGTGTAGTGGCTTTATTGAGAAAATCATATAGAGTAAACTTCAAATGAGATTTTTATTTTTTTTTTATGATCTAATACAGTGATTTCAAACAATAAAGAAATAAATGCGAAAATATAAACAAAAATCAAATAGTATCATTCCCTTCCATTTCAGGTGGTAGGTAATAATAAAATTGAACCGAACCGTGACCTTATAACAAAAGGTCGTAGGGTTATTTGGTCAAATATGGCTTTATCAGAAAACCATTACAATTTTATCATTTAAAATGGGAATTTCATATCGAAATATCATGAATAAAATAAGAAAAATTTATTTAAACCAAAATTCCACAAAACTTATCAAAAATCAATTTTTTTTTTTTATCTACAGGAAGTTTAACAAAAATCGTTGGGACAGTTTTTGAGAAAATCGCGAAGAACAAAAACAAAAACAAAAATTAAATAAAGTCGCCCACTTCCGGTTGATGGATTTTGTGTCTGAAATTTTCATGTCAGATACAATGTTAGTAACCTAAACGATATACTAAGTTTTTGACCACTTGTTGTATTTTTTCGTTTTTGATTCGCACATATACACACTTATAATGGGTATGTTATGGGAGAGAAATGGTTTTGTTTGAATGGCTGAACACTGTATAATGTTAAAAGTGACACTGACTGCCTGGACTTTACACTTAAACATGGTAGAGTATGGTAGAATGGTAAAGGGTTAAGGTAAATGACACGTTGTGACTGGCGAGTGAACGCTGTTGTCTATCTATCTCCCGTCGCTGTATTTATGTAGTTTCTCCCACTCTAGTCCAAGATAGTGGTCCTGTCAGTCTTGCCTCTCTTTCTCTACTATGGATCCTTTCTTTGGATTCTATTACATCATCATTATAATGGGTATGTTGTGGGAGAGAAATAGTTTTGTTTGAATCAACAAACTAGATATGGCTGAACACTGTATAATGTTGAAAGTGACACTGACGGCCTGGACTTTACCCTTAAAATGATAGAGTATGGTAAAGTCGTAAAAGGTAAGGTTAAATGACACGTTGTGACTGGCGAATGAACTCAGTTGTCTATCTATCTCTCGTCGCTGTATTTATGTAGTTTCTCCCACTCTAGTTCGAGAGAGTGGTCTTGTCATTTTTGCCTCTCTTTCTCTACCATGGATCCTCTCTTTGGATCCTATTACACACACCATTCGCTAAAAACATTATTTTTTTTTGTATCATACTCAGGGTGATCTCAAAATAAAAATTTCTGATCTGAACTCAATTTCGAAAATTTGACACGAATGTAATGTAATAATTCACTAGGGAAAGTGAAAATACATATTATATTATATCAAACAGTTCAAAATATTATGGAAATTACGAGATATGGTGGTGAGTGTATCTTCAATGAGACACCTGTTATATATAGTAGATATTTATACAGAATATATTATATACAATATATAGATATTTATTTATAATACATAAATACATGATAACTAGAATATTTTTACATACGACACGTCTTTCTCTTTCTCTCAAAAAAAATATATATATATATATAAAACATGAATCATAACACACGCATACATATATTCCAACTGTTATTTTGATTTCTCCCGGAATAGGAAGAGAAAGTGTACTTTCTTTTCTCAAGACGGTTTTCACAGATTTCAATTTGTATTTTCTCCAGAATTTCTGTTATACAATTTCCATCACCATAGTCTTTATTATTTATTTAGGTATAATATTATCAAAATTAAAAAATAACGTATTATATATTTTTAAACAGAAAATTAGGATTTTTATATATTGTATATTCACGTTTTTCCCAACAAAAATTCTCCCCCACAAAATCAGTTTTCCTAGAAAAATATTTCAGGCAAAAAAGTGATAGGCATTTACGTAATGCAAATCGTATACAGAGTTTAAAGAAAATCTTTGAAGCCATTTTTTTTTTTTAGAGAAAAACGGTGGGAAAATTAAAGAAGAAAAAGTCTATCCAGTAAAGTTGCATTACTGATTGATGGATTGTGTGAGGTACCTAAACGGAATAACAAGTTTCCGGTTCCTTGGAAACCGGATGTACTTCCAGTGAAAACAGAATTTCAAAAAATCTGGTACGATCGTGCAATATTTTTTCACTTAGAGCTATAAAATGAAATATCTATACGAATTTCTCTTAGGAAATCTTTATTTCAACAAATATTTAGTTCCACTTAACTTCCACCACCACATGGTGCAACTATAACTTTGTTCTGATTCGTCATTTTAAAGAGATGTCATGACATTTTATTTACCCCGTCCTAAATCCACTTAAAATTTTTTATTTTTTCAGAAAAATGTTTCTAATAAAAGTAAAAATTTTATAAATGTGTTTAATTCCAAGATTAAGAGAAAATCTTTTGCCCAATTTTTGTATAAAAATTTCAAAAACCAAACATAACCTATATGTTTAAAGACACACTTCCGATTATTCGATGTTTTTCAAACTTGGTAATTTTAACCAAATTTAATCGTCCACTTATTATAGAATATGAATGGTATTTTAAAAAAAAAACTTATTTTTTGACAAGAAAATCCCGAAAAACAAAAAACACTCACACAACTTTCTCTTACTCCCGTTCTCAAAATTATAATTGACAAATTGTATAGTTAATTTACCATATATACCATATGGTATATATTTACCATATAGTTTGTGTACCAAATTTAATGAAATTCGTGGAAGACTGAAAAAACTGTTCAGTAAAAGCGTACTTCCCTTTTCCGGTATTACACTTACTTTCCTTAAAACTCAAACATGCTACTCCAACTGTATTTTGGCCATCTATATCTTTCTTATTTTCTTTTCCTTATATTTAATTTTATTTGGATGATGAATTGTATAATCAACTATTAGATAGCATTTTAAGAGACACATCAACCCCTACCTCCTCCCCTAAAAGTGCCCTTAAATGAATTTTCCCAGAGAAATGTTTCAAATAAAAGTTGTAGCTCTTTGTATGTGTAGTTGATCTACTAAATTTCAAGAAAATCGTTGGAGCCATTTTTGAGAAAATCGCAAAAAAGTAAAGGAAAACAACTAATAAAGTTGTATTTCTGGTTGAGGAATTTGGACAGATAACGTACTGTCATATCCCATAGTGATACCTAAACGGAATATCAAGTTTGAACTTTTAAAAAAAAACCTTCCTTTTCTTTCTACGGTTTTTCGATTTTGAGCTATGCTGTTCACATACATACACACACACACCACACACACACACACACACACACACACACACACAACACACATAGAGAGAGAGAGAGATAAGGCGTATCTCTGTTCCTAAGTGATAAAAGTTTGAATGTTGTACAAGAGCTTAAGTATCTTGGTGTCATCTTTGATTCGAAGATATAAATCGGATCTGTGAGAAAAGCAGCTGGCAAATCAGTTGTCGCGTTCAGCGAAGGTTTATTGGGGAATTACTTCGGAAGCATTGAAAATCATCTACGATGGTGCCTTGATTCCCCTCCTTACCTATGCATTGCCTGTTTGATATAAAGGGCTTTGTAAAAAATATAAATAAGTTACGGAAAGTTCAAAGATTGTTTGTATTAAGAGTGATCAAAGGTTTCCGCACGATTTCTTATGAGGCCACGTGTACTATTGCAAACGTTACACCTATTGAAATCAAGTTAGCACAAATTTATCGAAAGTATAAGGTCATGAGTGAATCTGATGAAGAAATAGCTCTGAAAATGGACCTGCCTACAAAACTATGCCACTGGATACACCTAGGTTTGGTATTGGAAATCATTTTTGAGGATACTTCAGAATATTCACATTTTAGGCTACACATTTATACGGATGGCAGTAAGAAGAACGGTAAGGTTGGTTGTGCTTTTGTGGTCTGTTTAGATGGCGAAGAATTCTTGGAAAAATGGTTTCGACTGGCGGAACAATGTTCCAATAATCAAGCTGCACCTCTGGCCATATTAAACTGTTTGGAATGGCTTGTTAACAGTGCCTTTTCGCCGAATAATCCCCTCGACCAATCTCCTTTATAACAAGTAATCGTCAGAATGGATAGTCAAGTAGCTTTGGATTCCATAAACAATCAATACAACCATATGCGTTTGGTAGAAGGGATTCGGCGTGCTCTGATAAAAAGTCAGCGAAGACAAGGTAGGTTGGCATTCAATAAAGTGCAGGCTCGTGCAGGTGGTGAAATAGGGAATGAGAGGGCTGATATGTTGGCAAAGCAAGGCGCTGAAGATGAGGATTTACAGTTTTCCTTCGAATTTGCTCGTAAGGCTTATGTAGCCTACTTATTGAAACAGAGAATGCTACAGGATTGGGAGCAGTATTGGTCAAGAACAGAAAAAGAAATTCACACCAAAGAATTTTTCCCGACTATAAGCTCACGAATGAAGTCTAAATTTACGGAAGACTACAAAACAACGCAACTGCTCTCTGGGCATGGACGAAACAGGGTAACCTTCAACGTTTCCATATAGTGCCAGATCTTGTATGTCCTTGTGACTCTTTATCGTGGCAAACATGGGAACACATCATATTTCAATGTGGACTGTTTGAAGCAGAGAGAGCTTCTCTAATAAGGAATCTTGTTACTAGCGGTTTCGTGTGGCCACTAGGGAAATGTGACTTGGTGAATGACAGTGAATTTGTGGATTTTTCAAACAGTTTATTAATACACTAGACTTTAATATTTTATAATTATATTTTACAATTTATACATATTATTTATTACGTGTTAATTTTATTGTGATGTTATATACTAAAATGGAATTGTAAGCGCATGTAATATTTGAAAGGGGAATATGCAGTAAATACAGAAAATAAAACATACACACAAACACACACACACACACACACACACACACACACACACGTACATACACAGACCACCCAGAGACCATTTGCTAAAAACCACTTTTTTGGACTCAGGGGACCTCAAAACGGATATTTCCAGTGAAAACTCGCTATCAGAAATTTGACAGGATTACAATACTTCCTCTTACTAGAAGTAAGAGAAAGTAAAAATTATGCTTTACTTTGAATGTTTTATGAAACAATTATTGAAGATAGAAAAATGTATTATATTTCCGTTATATACTTCTGTTACAAGTAACAATATATATGTAATCAATAATGTATAATGTTGATAAATAATTACTCTGAAATGTGTTTGTTTGTTCATTACTAGCTGTGATATAAAACATCCGGTTGGTGATGACTTTGGCTGATTTAATGCATGGTGGGGAACCAATTCATTCCCCAGTTACATCATCAATTTAGGGCTCACTTTGAATCATATTCCCCATATATCGCGCTTGTATACTAATTTCAGGAAGAGAGTGAGTGAAAAAAAAGTTATTGCATTTATCACTGCAATTATTCTTCTTGTTTTCGGATCGAATTATCATTTTGATTGATCGTTTTGATTTCCAAGTTCAACGCTACCAAGAATATTATTGGCCATGCATTTCTGGGATAACACAGACATGACAAAATTATGAATCACTTTTCCGCTCTTTCCATCTTTAGCCAATAATCTGTCAGCTTTTTATCTTTGTATTTGATTTCCTGAATATATATCATTTCACTTTTCTTATTGAATTTTCCAATACCATGTTCAATGAAGTTCATGGGTTGATTGTAACTAAAATGGAAGAATATTCGCGTCTTGAACTTATAGAACAACTGAGAGTAATAGCACTAGTAGACAATCCTAAAGAGCTATAAATACATTTTAAGCTCCCAAAACAATTCTGAACTTACAAATGTTTATGTTATTACTTCCTGTTACTCCAAATTAGAGGAAGTATTGCGATCGTTTCAGATTTTCGAAATTAATGAGAATTCACCGGTTATCACAATAAATGTTTTGTGGCGCCTCTACTCTCGAATATGAAATATTTTTTTTTTTCTCTCTCTAGAATTTTCTCGCAAATGGTATCAAAATTTTTATTTAAAACATCACTTACTAATTACACAAGGCCTATCACTTTAATTTTTAATACTTTTTCGGGCAAATTGATTTTTATTCATAATTTTCTTTTTGTTTTAGGCGTTTTGAAGGTGTAGCTTCTCTGTAAAGTGCCACTTTAGTTTAGCCACTTATGATTAAATAACATTAAAATGTATGGCTAAAATTTCTAGTTTAAAAAAAATGGCTATCCGGAAGTACAACTTTATAGAATTAATTTCCGCATTTTCTCGAAAACAGCTCTAAACTATTGTATCTTTAATCATGAAATGCAGCTACATGAAATCGATAAAATGCAAATTGCATAAATCGTATAAGTTTTATTTGAAACAATATTCTGGTAAACATTGATTTTAGGCGTTCTATCTAGCGACGGGTTTTTGACGTTACAAGTTTTGTGGGAGAGTGTTAGAGTGCGCTGCCATGCAAATTAGGTAAACCTTATGTGTCTCCCAAAAAAGCCAAAAACTATAGTTATTCCCAAACCATCTATATTTATATTTAATGTAAATATTGAAAACATATTTCTGTTGGGAAAAAATGAAAAACTGCAGAGAAAACTTAGTAAACTCACCGCGTTGTAGACACCATTGCATCCTCCCTTGAGAAGAAGGAGTGCTGTTTGGGGGCTTTCCTCAATGTGAAGCAGGCTTTCGATCGAGTATAGCGTCCCGGGCTGCTCTGGAAACTTAAGCGCATCCTTCCAGCCAACCTATTATCTTATCCTAAAATGCTACTTATCCGATACGTATTTTCAAAGTACAAATCGAATCATCTTTCTCTCCTTTCAATCATACCGAAGCTGGAGTGCCCAAGGCAGCATTCTAGGTCCTATCCTTTACTCAGTATACACTGCAGACATCCCAACACATCCTGATACCATCCTTCTCACCTATGCAAATGATATTGCTATCCTTCCAATAATGATCCCACAACAGCCCATAGAAATCTACAAACCCACCTCTCCTCCCTAGAAAATTGGTTCAAATAATGGGTAATTAAACTTAATGAAAATAAATCCCAAAACATTATCTTCACTCTACGTCGCATTACTCTTCCCCCAGTCTAATACAACTTAATTCCCTTACAGGGGTCAACGTTGCTCGTTATCTTGGGCTTTACTTAGACTGAAGACTTACTTGGAATCCTCATACACGATTTAAAAGAATAGAACTAAACAGACGTTTCGACAACTTAAAAGACTACTGGACAACAGATCTAAACTCTCCATAGACAACAAAAGACTAATTTATACATCTATATTAAAGCCTATCTGGGCGTACGGGATAGAACTATGAGGTTCAACCAAACGCCCAAATCTCCAAAGACTCTAATCCCTACAATTAAGGAATCCTCCGTAACATTGTAAACGCTCCTTTTTACGTCTCCAACCGAACCATACACACTGATCTTAATATACCGTTCATTGCTCAAGTCGCCCAAACACGTTACAGGAAATTCCATATTAACCTAAGGACTCACACAAACCCTTTAATTCAACACCTGCCTTCCTGAACACTTCCTAATAACCCTCGTAGGCGTCTTAAAAGACAATGGCCTCGTGATCTCCTCTCGAGTGAAGAGAGTCAATAGTGATTTTGTATAGTTTTGGAGTGTTAGCATTGGGTAGCTTCTCCACTCATTTTGTATTTATGCTCTTTGTATGATTGTTACTTATAGCGCTTTATTGTAGCATGAATAAAGATAAAAAAAAAAAAAAACATAAATTTGAAACCCTACCACGGAAAAACTCTCTGATACTTATAAATTTGTTTTCCCATTTGTTCTTGGAAATGCCCCGCTTACTAGTGCGCCTGCTTTGTAATATGGGTTTATAATTTAGTCATCCGATGTTATTGATTTATAAAAGCACGGGTTAACCCTTATTTTTTTTTAAGGAGACCGTGCATGTTGATAAGTACGAGTATAGTTTTAATGCTGTATCCTTCATTTCGAAAGAAATTCCAGTAAAATATAATAGGTTTTTTTTATTTTCTAATTTCAGTTCCATTTAATGTTCCACTATTGTTTAAAACGTTTTGGTGCTTTTCCAGAATAGTTGGCGCAGAGCCTTTTCTTTAATAAAAGCTTCTCTCAAGTTAAAGCTCCCTTGCACAGATTCCAACAGCATCTTCTCCTTCATACTAAATGGTTGTAGATTTTTTAATCATTAATAACTGGGCACCTATCTTTGTATTTAACAATTATCTATTATTTAATAATATATTTTATGTGTAATATAAAAGATCATGCTCATCTTAATAAAGTAACAGCAGTAATATAATTTAGACATTATAGTTTATTGACATTATATTTTGAACTTTTTATTAAAAATCTTCAATTCTGCTTTATGGAACAATAAACTTTCTATTCGTTTCAGATCTTCGAAATCTTGAATTTTCATGGAAGAATATAAATTTTGAAGTCCTCTTAGTATGAAAAATAAGTTTTTAAAGAAAGTACATACGCCAGGATTGCATTTTGTTTAACACAGTGAACGAAAAATCACAGAAATTCAAATTGATATTATTACTGCAGATCGCTAACCGGATATATCAGTTTTTCTTACTATTGTGTGAAGTAAATATAAATATTAAGATCGTGTCAAATTATTGAAAACAAGATTTCCACCGGAAATACTTGTTTTGAAGTGCCCTTGAATATGAAAAAATGTTTTTAGTGAATGATCGGTCTGTATGTGTGAACAAATATATTTCAAAAATGTAAATCCGCAGGAGACTCTAACTTGATGTTGGGTTTAGATACTACTACCGCATTCGACATCAAGTTTTTGATCAGGAACTATCAACAGGAACTGCAAGTTTACTGAATTTTTTATTTCTTAGTTTTTTTTTTCATTTTTGTGATTAACTCAAAATGGTTCTACTGATTTTGTTTATCTTCGCACGCTATCTACAAAATAAAAAAACAAAATTCCTAACATTTCTAACGCCGCATATATATTTGGCCAGGAAAATGGATTTGTTGGGAGTTTCTGGGGAACAGCAAGAAAATGTCATTTAAATTCAATATATGGTTCTGTTATATATAAAAAAAAACCCTATGGCGCAACAGCCCATGAAGGGCCAAGGCTTGCCAGACGGCGATTGAATAGGAGGGCGTGTGTTAGGCACGCCGCGGTTTCCACGCCTTTTAGTTCCGACCACCGCTACCTAGGGCGCTATTAACTGTAGCTTTTTTCATCACGATGCTTGGCTTAACACCGACTTTTGCCCTCACGAGAATCGAACACTGAATCCTCGTATGAAAGCTGAGTGCGCTAGCCATTAGACTAACGCGTGAGGACTCTAATATATATATATAATATTTAAGACACATTAAAATATTGCTAGAAATCCAAACTTGAAGAAAATAGATGTACCGAAAGTGAAACTTTACAGCATAGGTTTCCGAATTTTTGGGCATTTTCTCGGAAAACTGCTTCAACGATTTTTTCTGCACCTATTAATACTAATTCACCCATTGAAATTTTAATATTTTTGATGCTTCTGTGTAAAACGCCATTTATTGTAAAATTCTAATATCTATATAATATTTATTATTAACTTATATTTGTAAAAATTGTCTTCCAACAGGACCGAATGGCTTTTGCCATTGGCACAAACAACGGTATAGTTCAAATGGGGGTTGACACACTCACATTAGCCGCACTGGGGAGGAAAAAATTCCTCGGCTGAGTATCTTACATTACCAAAAGGATATATATCATAAAATGAAAAGTAGAAATATCGTCTGGATTAAAGGTCACAGGAGCATATGTGACAATGAAAAATGGTCTTCCCTAGAAGATTATATGTATACATAATTTGACTTCCATTGACAGAAAAAAATTATATTAAAAAATTCAATTGAAAAAAAAAAAATTGAGAGCACTGTATTATCTGTATATGTTAATGTCAAAGGGTAAATATTAGGTCTTCCTTCCACCCTTCAGTACCAGTGGTTCCTAGGTACCATTAGGCATCCTAAATTGCGATTTAATCATAACATCTGTTCACAGTGTCTTAATAGGATGGGGACTTGTAGACATTCCTTTTCTATACGTTCAATTGAGGAAGAATGAAAACGACTGGCAGTAATCAAGCCCAGGGGGCAATTATGAGGGAAATTATATTTGGCAGGAGGATACAAATTACCTTCAATTCAGTTATAATACTTTAAGCTAATAACCCGCATACAATTTACAACTGGCAGATTTTACATATAGATTTATTAGAGACAGCAAATAGTTATTTATTTGAAAAGAGTGTAGAGTCTTTTCCTTTACTTCAGTTCAAGATTGGCTACCCGAGCGCAAGCGTGTTGAACGTGAATCGTAAAAGGACTTCACAATATATTATGTTTGTGGGACATAAAGTGACAAATTTTCTTTTAACTTCATATTTTACTCATTTGTTCAAACATAAATAGATGCGGAGGGGGTGGATGTAACAGGAAGTACATCGGTATGTAATAGAAGTGATTACATTGCCGTCCCAAACAGACAGCCCATAACAATGAGTCAACCCTATAATAATGTTTGATATTTAACGCAACAAATCCAGCGGAACTACCTCAAGACAATTTTTTTTTTTTGTGAAAAACGATACATATAAATTGATGGATTTTTATCCGTGCACTTAGCATTGAATGTTTGAAGGAAATCGTTATCAATCATTACCACTCGAGAAAATTACGAAATAATTAAAAACAACAAGTTGTACGTCCGGATGTTAACCGATTTGTCTTAACATTGGAATGCTACCGTTCCCTCCAGGAACCCCAAAAATTAATTTTTCCAGGAAAATGTTTCAAGTAAAAGCGATAGGTATACATTACGTATGTATGTCGATAGTATACGAGGTAATGGATAAGGCACGAAACCTTCGTGCCTGTTGCAGTGGATCGTACTTAAAACGGGATAACCAAGGCTGTATGTTCTGCGATATTTCGTTTTTGAGATATTTTGTTTACACACACACATTCAGATCATTTTTTAAAAACAACATTTATTCCGCACTCAGGGGCCTAAAAACCTGTATTTCCGGTGAAAACTCAATTTCGAAAAGTTTGTTACGATCGCAATCCTTCCTTTTACTAACAGGAAGAGAAAGTAGGAACTCAAATCAGATCTGAAGAAGGAGCTCAATGACAAATAATAAGACAAAGAGAGAAAGATAGACCCAGAAAAAATATGTAATATTACCCACCCCACAATAATCGTGAGGTGTATGATAATAAGTGAACGTCCAGTTAAGATATGTGTAGGAGCGTCACAGTATGTTGTGTTGTGTATGTGGGTGCATGGAAAGTGGTAGGACGTCCGCCGGGACGTGATTGTCCTAGACAAACGGTGATGGTTTTAGTCCGCGGCAATTCAACCAATGGATTCCCGGCGAACAAAAATGGAAAGGATGGTCGTGTATGTATATATAGTGGAATAAAGGGATATTTTGTGTGTGGAGTATAAGTTTAAGTTGGTGTGTTTGTTAAAGTATCCGGGGCGCCTCTTTATTCTCTTCTTTTCCGCTCTTGTTACTTTTTCACTTTGCCTGCCGCACTCCTCTTTCAAGCACCCACTGGAGAATAGCAGAGCATGGCAATGGAGAATGAGAACAACAACAACAACAAAAAAAATCCCACACTCCAAAAGAGTTTCCGCCCCCCACTCTCACCCTGACTATACCAACTACTTCTCATGGGCTCTTAAAGACACACAAGTACTACCAGAGTTCCCCTCCCCCAGTCACTTCTCTTTCACTATTAATTTCGTTTGCCTGTTTTTGGCAACATTGTCTCCTCTTTGGTATGAATTTATTTTAAAAACAGTCTCCAGTGTGGTGCTGGAAAAACTTGCTGCTATTGACTATGTTTGATTTTAAGTTTTTAAATTCATAATGACAATTTTTTATAGCCAGATTTTTTTTTTTTCAGTTTGTAACAATATTTAAGGAGGATAATACGCTATAATAATATTCTTGTGTACTATTATAAAAAATCTGGTGTAAATCACTGGCACAACTTTCTCTTACTCTAATATAATTGAATGAATAAATATTCATTAAAACGGCAACATTATAATGTTTAGTTGGGCTGGCCATAAAAATGGTGGTGGGGATTTTACTTGTATACCTGAGCGGCCTTAGTGGAGCGCTTTGCGTGAAAACCAAGAAAGCTTGTTTAAACAAATTTAAATTTAATTTTTATGACAGACCCCCAGTAGCCCTCTAAAATCAATTTTTTCAGAGAAATGTTTTATAGAAAAGTGATACATTTTTATTTATGCAGCAAGCATTCCAAGATTAAAAAGTCTGGGTGAAACACTCACACAACTTTCTTCTCTTACTCTTGCTCCCAAAATTATAATTAACAAATGTTATAGTTTGTGTACCAAAAATAACGAAATTCGTCGAAAAGTGAAAAAGCTATTCAGTAAAAGCGCACTTCCGGCTTACTAATTTTCTTAAAACTTGGAATATTGGCCATCTGTTTATTTCTAATTAATTTTGTTTGGATGATAGAATTGTATAATCAACTAGATACCACTTTAGAGCAAGCTGTTACCCCTCCCCTCCCCTAAAAGTGCCCTTAAATCAATTTTTCCAGAAAAATATCTTAAATAAAAGATGTAGATCTTTGCATGTTTAGTTCATATTCGAAGTTTCAAGAAAATCGTCGGAGCCATTTTTGAGAAAATCGCGAAAAACTGAAAAAATCATTTAGTAAAGTGTTAAAACAAACGCACTTCCGGTTATCCGATTTTTTCAATTCAAACTCCGAGTTGAATTTTTAATAATTAACATTATTTAGATGATAGAATTGTCTAATAAACTGAAATCGCAGTTAAGATGAAAACATAACCCCACCCCCTCCCACAGAAGTGCCCTTTAATGAATTTTCCAGGAGAAAAGTGTCAAACAAAAGTTGTAGCTCTTTGTCTATGTGTGGTTGATATACGAAGTCTAAAGAAAATCGTCGGGGCCATTTTTGACAAAATCACAAAACGTAAAAAAATCAACTAGTAATGTGGTACTTCCGGTTGAGGAATTTTGACAGATAACGCACCGTCAGATCCTATGGTGATACCTAAACGTAATATCAAATTTCAACTTCCTATGGTTTTTCGTTTTTGAGCTATGGGTTCACATACACACACACACACACACACACACACACCTTTGCTACAAACCAATTTTTTGGACTCAAGGAACCTCAAAACGGATATTTCCGGTGAAAACTCGACATCGAAAATTTGACACGATTACAATACTTCCTCCTACTAAGAGTAAGAGAAAGTCCCATTTCCGGTTAACCGACTTTCTTTAAATTTGGAATTCTATCAATGTTTCTAATGTGTATTAATAATATTATGTAGGTGGTAAAACCATATATTAATACTGAAGTAATACTTTAGAGGAAAGTAAAAAAACGGTACTGTCTCCCCCAGAATCCCCCAAAAATTAATTTTACCGGGAAAAAGTTACAAATAAAAGTTATAGCTATTTATTTGTGTAGATAGTTAAACGAAATTTAAAGAAAATCGTTTGGAGCAGTTTTCGAGAAAATCACGAAAAACTGGAGGAAAAAAATCGGTGAAATAGTACTTCTGGTTGATGGATTTTTTTATATCGGATTCCGATATTGTTGGTGCCTATTAAGTTCTTGCAGGTTTTCGTCATGATAAAAAGAGAGAGAGTGAGTGAAATAAAACCATTTGCTATAAACATTTTTTTACTTTCTCTTACTGCCTAGTAAGAAGGATGTATTGCGATCGTGCTGGATTCACCGGAAATAGATGTTTTTAGCGAATGGTCTGTATATGTGTGTGTGTGTGTTAATAGATTATCTCAAAAACGAAAAGTCGCAGGAAGCTCAATCTAGTATTCCGTTTAGGTACTATCAACGCATCATACAAAATTGGCAAACTCCATCAACCGGAAGTGCGATTTTACTGGATAGTTTTTTTTTTAGTTTTTCACAATTTTCACGAAAACGGCTCAAACGATTTTCTTTAAAACTTCATTTACTATCTACAAACAAAATACCACCTATCACTTTTATTTGAAAATATTTATCCAAAAAAAAAAATTATTTTGGATATTTGTGCGGAATTTATGGCGTTAATTTCAAATTTTATATTTAGTTGGTTCAATGATTTTAGAGCGCTCTACTGGACCATACTCCAACTGCCACGACTAGTAGCTTAGTACTTATCTCCCATCCACGTAAAATACTTAAAATTTGAATATAAAGAAAATAAGTCATTTTATTTATAATTGTATTAAAAGGAGTATGAGGAAGTCAGGTGAGTGTTTCACATCAGATTTTTTTTTTTGGACTGTCCGGGGAAAAGTTAATTTGAAAACTCGAGTATTGATTACAGCAGTAGGAGAAAATAAAGAAAAAAAAAGTCCCAAGAAAATATGGACCTAGAATGTTAGCATTCCCGGTTCGCCATTTTCCACTCCTTTTACAGTAAATTCATATAGGAAAACATGTTATTATGATAAGAGAAAAAGAAGATTGCTTGCCCCGTTGCCTCTTTGTTATCCTGGAGGATACTGTCTGTGGGGTTGGGGGGCGGTGGAGAAAAGTTTTCGGGCTAGCGCTGCTGCTGTTAGAGAGAGGTCCACACACCACCACCCACGTCCTATTTTGCCACCACCACTTAAATGAAGAAACGGTTAACAAATAAAATCAATAGAGAAAATTACCCACTCTGTGTGTGTGTGTGTGTGTGTGTGTGTGTGTGTGTGTGTGTGTCAGCCTGTCTATACGTGCTCAATGACGTTCCCAAACCTATCAGATAAGTTCTTCTATTCTTTCTTGAGCTACTCTCTTTACAGAAGGCTATTTTATTGTAATTTAAAGAAACCGATAAAAAAAAAAACACACACAAACACCAGACGGAGAGAGTGCACAATGAGAGAGATAGTATAAAGAGAATTTTCACTGTTTTTCTCCCCCCCTCCCCCACTCTTTTATATCCTTTTTTTTTTCTTTTTTTTTCAACTTCTTTTCCTTCTTTACTCCTCTTTTGTCAATATTTTAAATTAAATTCTGTCTATTTAGAATATTCCTTTTATTTAAAAAAAAAGTGTTTTTTTATTTGACATTCATTTATTAAAGTTTTCCTTAAATTGTGATGGTGAAGTGGGGAATTTGAAAAGGAACCATAGAAAAGAAGATTTTGTTGGGGAAAATATTACCTGCCATCTAGTTGGCGATCGAAGTATTGCGATCGTCTCTATTCTCGATATCGAGTTTTCACCAGAAATATGTGTTTTGAGATCTCTTGAGTCAAAACATGTAGTTTTTTAGAAAATGTTCTACATGTGCGTATGTGTGTCTGAACAAGCATAGCTTCAAAAATGAAAAATCGCAGCAAGTTCATACTTGACATAACCATTTGGATATCACCATATGATCCGACCTGTCAAAATTCCCCAACCGGAAGTATCACTTTACTGAACATTTTTTTTTCAGTTTTCTGAGATTTTCTTGATAACGGCTTCAGTAATTTTTACTTTCTCTTACTTCTAGTAAGAGGAAGTATTGTAATCGTGACAAATTCTCGATATCGAGTTTTCACCGGAAATATCCGTTTTAAGGTCCCCTGAGTCAAAAAAGGTTTTTTTTTCGCAAAATGGTCTGTGTGTGTGGTGTGTGTGTGTGTTGTGTGTTGTGTGTTGTGTATCGTATGATGTATGTGAACAGCATAGCTCAAAAACGAAAAATCGCTGAAAGTTGAAACTTGATATTCCGTTTTGAAACACTATGAAATCCGACAGTAGGCCAGCGGTCGAAATTCCTCGATCGGAAGTACCACTTTACTAAATGTTTTTTTCCCTTTTTTGCAGTTTTCTCAAAAATGGCTCCAACGATTTTCTTTAAACTTTATATATCAACTACACTTACAAAAATCTACAATTTTTATTTGAACCATTTCTCCGGTAAAATGCATTCAAGGGCACTTTTAGGGGAGGTGATGGGTTGTCTTCTAAAGTCCTATTTCAGTTTACTATACAATTCTATCATCTAAACATATTAATTAGAATTAAATGTGTTGTTGAAATTCCGAGTTTGAAAAAAATCGGATGATCAGAAGTGCGATTTTTACTAAAATGTATTTTTCAGTTTTCTGGTATTTTTTTTTTTTTTCCTTTCTTGCAATTTTCTCAAAAATGACACGGATGATTTTCTTGAAACTTTGAATATCAACTACACATGCAAAGATCTACAACTTTTTTTTAAAACATTTCTTTGGAAAAATTCATTTAAGAGCCGTTTTCGGGGAGGGGTGGGGTTAGGTTTCCTCTAAAGTGCTATCATAGTTGATTATTACAATCCTACCATCCAAACAAAATTAATTATAAATAAACAGGTGTCCAAAATTCCGTTTCAAGAAAATAAGTAAACCGGAAGTGCGCTTTTACTGAACAGTTTTTTTTTTTCAGTTTTCGACGAACTCTAACGAATTTCATCAAATTTGGTACACAAACTATAAAATTTGTCAATTACAATTTTGAAAACTGGAGTAAGAGAAAGTTGTGTGAGTGTTTCACACCAGATTTTTATTGTTTTCTTTCTTGAACTGCTGTAAAAAGAAATGTTTTGTGATGTCAAATTTCCAAAATTAAGTTTTCACCGGTAAATACAAGTTTCCCGATCCCCTGTTTACGAAAAAGAAGATGTCTTTTAGCGACGCACAAACTTGGTACTCTCTAAGTGGTTATTACCACTTTGGTAATTAAATTGAACTTGGAATGCTAACTGCACAGTTTGAAAACAAAATAATAATGATTTTAAGTAGTTCTGCGAAATTTCGTGGTGTTAAATTTCAAATGTTATTTAGGTATTGGTACAACTGGGTTATAAGCGTTCTCTTATGGACTAAAATGTAATTATTCTTCAACCTGTTTGGGTAGAATTGGAAGTTTAAAAAAAAATTGTCATTATATTAACAGCTGTAAGAGAAAGTCGAGTGAGTATTTCATGCCAGATTATTGAGTCATTTATATATTTCTCTCTCTCTATCAGTGTCTTCAAAGTTCACTCAAACACACACACACATACACTCATACGATCACAACAATCGATGAAAATATGCGATTCTTATGCAAGCACAATTTCACTAAAATTTGACACGATATAATTATTGTGTTTTAAAAGAAAAGTTATTATTGTAAAAATTCAGATTTTTTTTTTTAAGAAAATTGCCAATTCAAATCTAAGAAATAGATCTTGTCCTCCTTAACCATCTTACTGTCCTATTTTTTTTTTTTAATTTTTCGAAATTTTACACAGCTTATGTAAATATGTGGCTATACAGAAACATTTCAGCAGACTTTAATGCCAGCTATTATTATATTCATATTTACATCACAACCTACCAGAATTAAACGGATAACATACGTTAAAAGTATGTTGATAATAATTTTGCTTCGCATGTTTAAATAATAAATTTTGTTATCTAAATCTAAAAAGAAACTGTTTCCTTAGTGATGCTTGTGAAAAACGCATGAGGAAGATGTTTTTCCAAGGCAGTTTTCTTCTTCTTTTTTTTAACGAGAATTTCTGAACCTGACATGCTCTGTATTAAAAAATAATTACCCTCTTTTTTTAAAAAAAGCTGTAACAGACCCAATGACATAAAAGGCCTTTTTTAAAAAAAATATCCTGCTTAATTAATTCTACCAAATCTTTACTTTGATTTTTCAGAGTCTTTTCCTTGTAGCCTCTTCATTTTGAGGTTATCTAAAAACAAACCGGTTTGTGCGTACGCCCACCATTATCATTGATGTTTTACCATGGGCCCAACTATTCATTCTTTTTATTTTAATTCTTAATATTCTCAGCTTTTATATTTTCTCCTTTAGAATTTCCTAAAGCTTTGAAAAAAAAGAAAAGAAAGTTTTTCAATTATTAATAACTTTTTATTCAAATGAATACTTTCAATCCTGACAATAAATTCATTAACATGATCTTACTTTTAAGAATGAAAATAACTTGCGCACGTTTTACGTTTTCTTACATGGTAGCGTGGGTAACTGGTTGCTCCTCAACATACACAAAAGCCTATCACTTTATGAAACATTTTTCTACGAATATTAATTTTTGAAGGAGGCTTTCTTACAGCTGGTATTTTATCCGTCGTAGCATGCATATTTCTTTTATTCCTGACCAGTTTCGAATTTTCATCCATCGACAGGATAAATTTATCAACATCAACGCATCGCAGAGCAGTCTTTATAGGGGTTACTTTAGAAGTCCATAAATCCTGAAGTTCATAAAAGGCCTTGGCATTATGGATTGCCTATTAATAAGAAGCATGTAAAAATAATTTGCTGAATGCGAGTTAATCACGGTCTATTTAAGGCTTACTGCCACAGGATTCAGTATATCGAAGAAGTCGCAATGTAACGAATGTGGAGAGATGGAAACGCTGGAACATTTAATGATGATTTGTCCCGGCAACAGAAAGAAACGTACCGATAACCAAAATAACTGAAACGGATTACTAAACCCCTTTAATTATAAAACAATTTACCAACTTAACCAAAGTACCAACGTTAGAGTTGTGTAATGCCATTTCCAAATTTTTTTAGGCTATGGCTTTTTGCTAATGCCAAAAAAAAGTAACACTTCCGGTTAATCAATGTTTTTCAAATTTGAAATCTACCTAATATTCAAATAGGTATTATTAACATTATATAGGTGACAGTACCGTATGTTGCACTGAAGTGGTACATCAGAGGAAAGAAGCATAACGCTTCCGTTTATCCGAAACCCTCCCCCCCAAACAATTTTCCCAGGAAAATGTTTGAATTAAAAGTGAAAGGTATTTTTATGCGTGTAGGTAGTATACGAAGTTTAAGGAAAATTGCCAAAAACTAAAAAAAAAAAAATTTAGTAAAATTGCACTTCCGGTTGTTAGATTTTGTCCAAAATCTTCGTGTCTGATTCGGTGGGTGGTGGTAGTACCCAGACGGAATATCAAGACTGAGCTTCCTGTGATTTTTCTCTCTGACAATGCTCAAAATATGTATTGCTAGTGGAAACTAATATCATCATCATCATCATCGTCGTAATCATAAGTCTTGTCTACGACCTAGCGGTGTGAAACTTCACTTCCTATACAACTTCTGCCATCCTTCTCTATCCTCCACCAGCGAATTTCTATTCCTCCCTGAAATTCGTCTATTTGCGCACGTTCCTTCACACCATCTCTCACCATATCTTGTCCTCTCCCGCCTTGCCCATCAACCTGTGTCTTATATGCCATCCAAAGCCATCATGTCGGAGCTCACATATAGGACATGCCCAAACCAACGTAAACTATTCTCCTCTATCTTTTCTTTCCTCAGTTTGCACTCCTTTGCTGTTCTGTTTCGTATTCTATCTCGTCTGTTCTTCCCCTCTGAATTTCGAAAATTTGGCACGATCGTAATTACCAAAAAGAGAAAGTAAAAAGAAAAATAGGTTAACTGATAAATACATTTTCGAAGAAATTGATTATAAGTTTTTCGATTATATAAAAATATAAAATAAATCACAGCAATAGGAAAAGGAATTTTTATTGATCTCCAAGACTTGATACTAACATATGGCCATTATTCTAGAATTTTTCGCACGCTAACTTTTTATGTCGCGTGCGTTGAGAAGAAAGAAATTATTATATGAGTAAAAAAAAAAATCTGGTGTGAAATACTCACACAACTTTCTCTTACTCCAGTTCTCAAAATGATAATTGACAAATTTTATAGTTTGTGT
>JAAEAF010011743.1:0-31791 GCA_011037195.1 Triatoma infestans | reverse complement strand
GCGCTTCGTGAAAAACACAGCAACGCCTCACTAATGGCCTTGTCCGGACCACCGATGAGCATTTTGGACTGCCGAAAACCAACTGAGCTCATCCATAAGGATGAATGCTGTGAAGCTGTCCATGTCTGGAAGCCTAACAGACATGTGCCAGAAGACACGCCAACAGCAGGCTCAGGACCAATGAAAGGAAGAGAGACGCCTAATTTGGCAAATCTATCCACCTCCTCATTCCCAAAAATTCCCACGTCACCTAGCACCCAGACTAGAAGCACATCCTTCAGAGAAGAAAGCTCTTCCAGTCTTTTAGAACATTCTAACACCAACCTGGAAGTGAAGACACATGAACTTAGCGCCTTCAGCGCAGCTTGGCTGCCCGAGCAGATACAAACACCTTTTAAGTTAGTGTTAAGTACCCTCCCATCCAAAACACAACAAAGAATAGCATAAACCTCAGTCTGGAAGACCTTGGTCCATTCACCAAGAGATACTGTCAAATGATCTCCGGTCTCAAAATAGACCGCAACTCCAGACCTACCATCCATTCTGGAACCGTCCGTGTAACACCGGAAGTAATTATCAGGTATCATGCCAGACGGACCCAATCTTGACCAATCTTCCCTAGAGGGTAACCTGACACTGTAAGAATGCTCGAAAACAAAAGTCTTCAACATTCTATCAGAGGGAATACCTGTAACAGGAACCTTCAAAAGTATCTCGTGATGAATGGTAGAGTGACCATATCGCTTACCCTGCCAAAATCCTGCCTGTTTAATTCTATAACAGGCTTTTATTGCCATAGTTTTCACCTCTAGAAACAGCGGTGGAATTGCCATGACCATAGATGTTGACGCGCCTTAACTTTAAAAAACAAATAAATAAATAAACGACCAAATATAAAATGGCGGACTTTCATCTACTTTACATTTCTTTGCATCCTGCAGTTCTACATAATTATCTTATGCGTTCTTTTTCAATAATGCAATGAGATTTCTGCGTTAATTCTTTATACTTCACATTAATAATTTAATTTAATTTACAGTGCCATAAAATTTAAAGACTTTGTTGAGTTGCTCGCGAAGTGGGAAATGCTAAGGCTATGTGAGATCCGCCTCCCGTGGCAGGGACGGAAACTTGCCTACTATATAGGCAAGGTTAAGTGACCCTAGGCACCGGTTTTGGCGCTATGCGCTAAAGTGGTCTGGAGTGTGCTCAATAATAATAATATATTTCACATTAATAATATAAAATTGTAAATATTATGTAAGAAATGTATTGATTTTTGCATTTTTTTTAATAAAAGCATTTTATTGCATAATTTGATAATTTATAATATACCTACGGAGGGAAAATTAGTAACAAAAAAAAAAATCGTAACTGTTTTTTTCAAAGAAATATATTAGCTATAAATGATTAGTCAATCACATTGTAGAAGTGAAGGTGTGAAATGTGGGTGTATAGTAAGCCAATCAGAAATTTAGAATTATCATGTTGACCTCGCCCACATTTGACATCTACACTTCTATACTGTGATTGGCTAATTATTTATAGCTAATTATTTCTATGAAAAATCTAATTTAAAATTTTTTTAACTAATTTTCCTTCCGTAGGTATTTTATAAATTAACGAATTACGCAATAAAATTTTTGTATAAAAAAATGCAAAGAATCAATTAATTTCTAAACATAATATTTACTTATTATATAATTATTGTGAGATGTATTATTTTATTCACACGCTCCAGGCCACCAGACCTAGCGCATAGCGCGAAAACCGGGTTGCTATGGTCACTTGGCTTCGCCTACATAGTAGGCAAGTTACCGTCCCTGCCACGGGGAGGCGGACCTCTACTTATCCTTCTAGTCCTTCTTAGAACCATAGTTTCTCGAGCGAACTCCATAAAGTCTAAAATTTTGTGCACTTTTTATCAATTCTTTACAGCCTCCCAGCCAATTCTCTCCTCTTCTTTTCAGCTTGAATTTTAAATGGATATTTATCTCGTCGAGGAGGGGATTCCGGAAGAGAAGGTAGTACACTGTGTCTCGTTCACCGCATTCACAATTCGGGGAATCATTCAATCCTAGCTCATGCAGCTTTGTGTAGAACTTCCTATGGCCCGTAAGGTATTGTATAACGGCTTAGGAGAGCTCCAACCATCGAATTGACAGTCTGTAATGCAGATTTGGGAAGAACTCATATGTAGTTTTCCCTTTCTCTGCTTCATCCCAGCGGCTTTGCTACTTCCCAATCTCGTACTCTCCGAATTTTTTTCTTTATAATGGCAGGAGCCGTCTAACTGGACAGCTTCTCACCATCAAGGACAATCATTTCCCCTTTTCTATGCCCTCATCTCAACAGAAGATCAAGCGGCTGCACACCAGCGATCACCGGTAAGGAGACCGTGGAGGATGTCGCGTAGACGCTTGTTAGAGAACACAAAATGGCTCTTTGCAATGTGGAATATAAAGACAAAATTTTGAATTTTCATTCCATTATTAAAAAACAAAAACAAAAGAGAATTAGGCGGAAATGCAACATCCTTTGTTAAGTCTGCCATCTTATATTTGGCCGTTTATACAAATGGAACAAAATAAAATTGATGTTGAACATCCATAAAAATTTCTTCAATGAATTCATAATATTTAGTTAAAAAACTTTTTAGCAATTCATTATATTGTCTTTAATTTTATGTATGTGTCGCAGTCAACAAACTGTTAAAGATGGGAATCTACACATGAGCTAATTCAATCAAAATCTAGTTTCTCGCAACAACATAAAAAAAAGAAGAAATCAAACCAATTATTAGTGGAATTAAACAAAGTAATTATAATAAGAAGAAGCGTTATATATTAGAGTTCGAATAACTACAGTCTATGTAACTATTAAGTCTATGTAAATTGGATTAAGAGATAGTGTTGTGAGTGTTTCACATCAGATTTTTTGTTTTATTAGCCTGTCTGAACCCTAATTCAATAAGATACAGAATTTCTTGTTTTATTAGTCTGTCTGAACCGTAATTCAATAAGATACAGAATTTCTTGTTTTATTAGTCTGTCTGAACTGTAATTAAGCTTTAACAATAATTAAATTAGTTGATGCATTTTCCTTTAACAAGAAAAGATCAGAATTCCATCGCATTTACTGTAAGTGTAGATAATTATTAGAAACATAGGTGACTTGGAGCTAAACCTTTTTGTGGATGCATCCTTGAAAATAAACAGTCAAGTATTCTCCAAAAAATTGGAGGGATCTTTGTAGATAGATAAAAAGTGGTTGTAATTTCCTGTGGTTTATTCCAACATCCTTTCTACAGAAGATAGGATGATGAAAGCTTCTGTTCATGGTTTGTGTCATATCTTTAATAACAATTTTATGACAAAAGAGCATGCAACCAATATTAGGAAGGAAAAAAGTTACTGTGATGTGTTCTACATTTTGCTACTTTCTTTTTATATACCGGGTAAAAGGAACCGTTTGTGATCGTGTCAAATTTTCAAGATTGAGTTTTCACCGGAAATACATGTTTGTGAGCTCCTGAAGAAAATATTTCTCAAGCTTTTGGAGGAGGGGTGTTTTCTTTAAATCAAATATCTCAAGGCGAAGAATCGCATGAAGCTCAAACCGCATTTGCATACCATCACCGCATATGACACCAAGAGTTTATGACAATACAAGCATTATTATTATTATTATTATTATTATTATTATTATTATTTATTATTATTATTATTATTATTTATTATTTATTATTATTATTATTATTATATATTATTATTATTATTGATTATTATTATTATTATTATTATTATTGTTTGTGGGGGGGACCCTACGCTATCCAAAGCCTCACTGCGCCCATATAGCTACCCCAAGAAAAACAATAACAAACCGGTTTTAGAACAAAAATCCAAACCCGGATCTAATCCATCTAAGATTCACCGCATCCGAATAAATCAGTCAATAACCTTAAGCGGAAATAGCCTAAGCTCTTCCACAGACATCCTATTCCGATCAAAGGTCCTGAATCTAATTTCCTTACAACCCAGGCAATCAGTCTCATAAGATGGATGGTTGTTTCCTCCTCTGCCTCACAGGCTCTACAAAATGGATCCGGCATGAGCCCTCTTATGTAGAGATGTCTCTTTAAACCACAATGTCCAGTAAGAGATCCAACCAGATGCCTGAGAGCGCTCCCGTGAAAAACCAGCAACGTCGCCACTAATGGCCTTGTCGGCCCCGATGAGCATTTTGGGACTGTCGAAAACACCTTGAGCTCATCCATAAGGATGAATACTGTGAAGCTGCCCATGTCTGGAAGCCTGACAGACATGTGCCAGAAGACGCTATTGCTAAAATTCGAAATTCGGAGAAATTCGGTTAACCGGAAGTGCGATTTTAAATTTTTAATGAATTCCAAATTTTTTATGATTTCCTTTAAACTTTGAATGGTAATTGCACATATTTACAAACCTATCACTTTTAATAGAAACATTTTCCCGGGAAAATTGAAGTTTGAGGGTGTTGGGGGAACATATCGTTATACGTACTTTAACTTTTGAAGTATTATTTAATTACAATGTATGGTTCTATCACCTATATGATATTGATGTAATTTAGAAGTATTGATAAAATTCCAAGTTTGATGAAAATCGACTGACCGGAAGTGCGACTTTACACCATATACTTTTTTGGAATTTTCTCGAAAACGCCGACAATGATTTTGTTTAAACTTGGAATGCTACTGTATAGATATAAACTAATTACATTTATTTGAAATAGAGTTTCCGGAAAAATTCATTTCTGTGCTATTACATTTAATATGTTGAATTGAATTTGTTGCTGAGGTTGGGTCCGCTGGACTGGAAAGAATCAGAGATATTTTCCGGGATATTTTCCTGCTTCATTTTATCGTCATCGACCGGTTTCGATGGGGCGTTCGTCCATCTTCACGATATCTTGTTAAAAACAATCCACTTCCACTCGTTTAAAGTGCTTTTGCTTTATATAAGTCTGTGTTATTACAATGTTTATTATTATTATACCGGGTGCCTGGTGGCGTGGGACCTAAGCCTATATGGTGTTTATCCCCCCGATGCCCCCCAATTCATCCCCCTAAATAATCTCCCCCGGTAGTCTACCGGTCATCTACAATCTCACAAGATATCCTTTAAACTCAACTCGCCCAGGCAATCCTGCCGCGAGTGGTGACCTCCCCAATACGCGAAACCTAGTACCAGCGACAATGTCTAGTCCTCATTGTCAGAATTGCGTTCGCTGGCGTCTGTCCTCCTATGTGAAACAGTGATAGACACCAAGTGTGTCCAGTCACTACCACAAGTCCTCAGACTGTCCTAATAAGGGACAGGAGGTACCGAAACTCCCTGCTTGATTCCTTTTATAAATCTTTTAGCTTGGAGGCTGCCCTGCATGTCCCCCAAGCATTTCTCCAAGACTCTCGTCTACCAAAGTCTAATCTGTTTGTCACAGAACTTCTTAGTGACTGCAAGGGCTGGTTCGGGATCACAAAAAGGTAATGAAGATCTCTCCCTAGCCAGCTGATTTGCCCTCTCATTGCCCTCTATTCCCGCATGTCCGGGTACCCAATAGAGTCGCACCTTATCCCTCCGAGCTAAGGCGTTAAGCCTCCTCCTACATTCTCCCATAATTTCGAACTCCAACACGGCTTGCTCAAACCCCTCAGTGCGGCCTGACTGTCATAAAATAGTTTGTTTAATGTTTTGGCGCTTTCTTTTCTGAATTCAGTCTGTTTCTAGTTGCCATGATTAGCAATCATCTATAATTTATTTTAAGGGGCAACTGAATAAAAATTATCAAAGTTAAATTTGATAACTTCAGTAAGAGAAAGTCGTGTGAGTGTTTTCACACCAGATTTTTCGTGAAATTAATACTAAATCAGAGCCCTGGATCGCTTTCGGTGCGAGAGAGGTGCTTCAGCGGATTTGACCAGAAAGATGAACGGTGGAGTTTACAGTTAGTAATAAAAAGCTTGGTCATTTTAAAATTATGAAAGCGATAAACGCAGGAAAGAAGGAAAAACGAAATGAGTAAAAAGAAAACATCCCATTCAAGTTGCAGACCGGAAGCAAATATGCAGCTGTTTGACAAAGTAAACAGATTGTAAAATATAAGCAACGACCCATAGGAGACTCTAGTGTTGAACTTTCGTAACAATATAAATCTATGACCATAGAATGTATGCGTGTAATAAAATATTGTAAATATTATCTACAATATATTTTATTAACTTACTCCATTTCTTTTCCATTTGGGTGGTCTTTAATAAATACTTGAAACGTCAAAGATTTTTTGTTTGTTTTTTTTACTGAAGACGTAAAGTATGTTTGAACTGCAAGAGCTTCAGTAGACAGTTTTGCCAAAGATATAGACGTAAGAATATTTTTTATAAAATATAATTTCTTTTATTTTAGACAGAAAGAGATAGTTCCTTATTAAATCTGGACCTTTTTTAATTTTTTTTTTTTCTACTTTTCTAAGACTGAGATAGTGTGAGAAGAGCTGTGAGTTGGTATGGTAGGGGTGATAGTGTGGAGGGATCGCGTTGTAGGGAGCGAGGATAGACTGATAGAAAAGACAGGGGTGAGTGTGCTCGGCCTCCTATCGATCAGATGGGACCTGTTTTCATCCAGAACGGCGCCGCCAACACACTCTTCCCTACCTCGCTTTTGGGCTCGGTGTGATGGTGGAGTTACACTACTACTGCCTGCCGTTCCAGCCATCTCCAGATCCTTCGCTACTTCCTCCATTACAAATTTAGAAGAGGACACAGTCCAGCCCCAGTACCAACCGCAGTTACTAAACTAGATTTCCACTCTGCTGGACTAACCAAATCCTACTACGACTAACACAACTTCTATATCCTATCAACTAGAACCTTTAAAAATATAAAATCATTTCTCAATTACGCATTCTCTTTGTCTCTCACTCTCTAATATATATAAGTTTTCAAATAGATATATGTTTTAAATTCATACATATAATCATTATACATAATAATTATTTGAATTTGATTCGTAGGCTATTTCTTATTTCATTTTTTTATTTCCACCACTTGTCTTTTCATTCATTCTTTTTGTGGCATTTCTCTTGTGACTTCCAGTTTATTACAATCTATGTTTCCTCATGTAATCTTTTGTCGTTAATAGTATAGGAAGTTTTATGGTGCGGAAGTTAATTTAATCTTTTAGAATGTATATATATATATATATATATTTTTTATAGCCACCTGGCTTATCTTTCTCACATTCTTTCGTTTGTTTATTATTACTGCTGCAACAGGTATTATATTTCAATCGTGCCTTATTTTGGACTATGAATTTTCCCTGTAAAAATAAATGTTTTGAGGGTTTTATGTATGTGTGTGTGTGTGTGTGCGTATGTGCAAGCGCAATGGAAACTGCATAATTCAAGAACAGAAAATCGTAAAAAAAGTCAAACATGATTTTGGGGGGCTATCCCTTGGGATCAAATGGACGTTATGGTGAAAGTCCATGAACCAGAAGCACCATCTAATTGGATTTACTTTCTCTCATTTACTCTTAATAAGAACACTGGAAATACATGTTCCTTATATTTTTAACGAGTGGTCTGTATGCACGCGTGTGTGTATGAACAAAATATCTTAAAAATGAAAAATCAAAGGAAGCTAGAACTTGTTATTCCGTATATGTATTTCCGCCGCAGTTGACAAGAAGATTTTGTGCAAAATCCAGCAACCGGAAGTTCAAGTTTACTGTATTTTCGTGATTTTTCTCGAAAACGGCTCGTAACGATTTTCTTTAAACTTCGTATACTATATACATATTATGTAATTACCTATCACTTTTATTTGTAACATTTTCACGTGAAAATTGATTTTGGGGTACTTTTGGGGTGCAAAAATTAGCGTTAAGCTTTTCTTTAAAGTACCACTTTAGTATCACATATACAATACTAATATTGATGGAAAGTATTGCTACAATTCTAAAATTTTCTCGAAAATGACTAACGATTTCGTTCAAACTTGGCATGCTAACTGCCAATATAATAAACCTATTACTTTTATGTGTAATATTTTTCTAAAAAAAAAAAAAATAAAATAAAATAAAAATGGATAATTCTATGGAATCTGCGGAGTTAACTTTCAAATGTTGTTTGTTTAATATTATTGGCGCTCTCTTTTAGACTGTAATGTAATCATTCTGCCTGGTTAGATACTTACTATCTATCTATTTACGTGTCGGGACTTATGTAAAAATTTTAATTTTAAAAAGAAATTTGTCATTTTATGTAAGAGAAAGTTGTGTGTGTGATTCACAACAGATTTTTTTTTTTTCAATGTTTCAGGATTTCTAAATAATGTCGCATTTTTTCTTTTAATTGTAGATGATTATAAAAACTGGACCATAATTATAGGACCATATTTTTGATCCAATAACATTTTTCTGAGAAAATTGATTATTGGGGTCTTTGTGGGAGCTCAGATGCCCAACGGAGTAGATTATAGAGACAGGGTGGATTTGATTTTAATTAAAATACATTCTCAATATTTGCACTTTTCCATATTCTTTATGTTCATATAAATTTAGAACCAATTAATTACAGTTGCAAAAACAATTTAATATTCAACCCGTGAGTAAAGTATTCAACATTCTCGTTCAGTTCTCTTTCAAGACTTAAATTCGACTGTAAAGCATTGCTTTACTCACTGTTTATTAAACAACTAATTTTAATTTTGTTTGCTACCCCATTCTTTGACTTTAGTTTTGACAATTACTTCACTAGCCTGATTTGAATGAAGTCCTATAAGTAATGCCACTGATGATAACCAATTAAAAAAATTGCAGTTCGGAAAATGATTTTAACATCTTTAATTTTATGAAAGCGTGGTGTAAAATTTAGAATTTGACTGTAAGTGGCCCAAGGAACTGCCATGAGAGAAATGTATGAAGAATTGGATTTAACAGTGTGCCCTTTGTTCTGTTTTAAATAAAAGGTCCCATAATTATACATTAAAGAGCATCGTTGGCTATTTAAAATGAAAGGTGGAACTGTTGTTCTTCAATTATTCACCATCAATTGGGAAGAGAATGCAATTTATAATATGTTCTTTGCGAATGTGAGAAGGAATAGTTCATTTTCCGGCTGAATGCTCCATACTGTTTGGTGTTTCATTACCGATATTTGGGGTAAAGTGTTTTTGGTTAGAGCGGACCTTATAGCTCTCCTTAATAGTCCCGACAGTTGCCAACTTATTAAATATGCATTATCGATTCTCCCTTGAAAGAGAATTTAATTATAATTAATTTGGCCGGGATTAATGACTGTCGCCACCGATTTTAATGCATTAATACTTATTTATAAGTCATGTGGCATACATTTTTCTTCTACTTTTTCAGTTATTTCTATTAATTTTGTTTAAGTACATATTATTCTATTAGGTGTTTTGGTTTCTTTTTACATATTAATATTTATTTACTTTCTTATAGCCATTTTTATATTTCAACCTTATTATTTCTTTGTCTTTTTTTTTTTTTTACGTCGACTTCCAGCGGCGGTATTTTTACCAAGTCGCAAAATACTTTGGATGTTGTATCGTAAGCATCAAATATCTTTTTTATTTAAATAAAATATTATTTTGATTATTACAGTCGTACGTAAGAGATTTACGACAGATATTTCATTTTTAATGTTAGCATTTTGATAACTTTGCCAATATCGATAGATTTGATTTTATAAAAATTGTATATAAGCATTCAAGTGTCAAGAATTCCCGTTTTATATAAGGGAGCATATTATTGCCCAATAATTACACTATCCTTCATAACAGCTAGAAAAATGCTTACTATTAGGTTGGAAAATGGTTTAAATTTTGCAGAATAACATTTTAACAATGATGATACTTACTTAGTATTGGTCTAAATATTTGGAAATTCTTTATATATATATATTTTTAATTTCAAGTTTCTGTTAAAATTAATCCATTTATACTTCGTTTATCATTCACCAGAGGTAGATTTACTTGCCAAGTAACTTTAATTACTTTCTCAATTATAGGATGATATTGAATTTTAGTTGAGAGCATCTAAGCAGAACTATGTAACACAGAGGACCTCACTGAATGAAATTAAAAAAAAAGAAAGAAACAATCTTACATCAATTTTATGTAATGAAATGATCAATAATAATTTCTTTACCATTAATTAAATCAATTTAATGGATAACTACACAAACTTGAAACAATATTAGATTTGAAGAAAAAGAAGAACAAGAAAAAGAAAGCCAGAATTAGGATTTCCGTGTGAGTTTCCTTCAATAAAGAAAGTAAAGTAAAAGAGACGTTCAATGGTTCAACAATAATGCAATCGGACGGTTACAGTAGATGTAATCTTGTGTTAGATTTCATTCTTTTATCAGTATTGATGCTCAGTGCTCTAGCACTGTGGCAGCATCACTCCTATTTTCTAATTTAAATTATTCACTGCCACTATTGACAATTCTTTCTTATATTTTCTTATTTCTGTAGGAGAAAATATTGGAAAAGGTTAAATTTTAAATTGACTCATTTCCGGAAGAAAAAAATGGTTGAGAAATTCATTCTCTCCGTCTCTCTGTATGTGTGTGTGTGTGTGTGTGTGTGTGTGTGTGTGTTTGAGAAAAAAAGAGACACTTTTAAACTTTGCACATCATTATGTAGGTGGACAGCTTTACTCAAAACAAAAATCTGGGAGCTCATTTTGTTAGGGTATCATCAGTGGATCCGAGGAAGGTTCCTGGCAAAATTGTTAACTCTTGGATTGAGATCACATCAATAGTTTCTTACAAGTCCTATTTCTTGAAGTCCTGAGCTAGAAGATTGGTTGTATATCCACTTTTCAAATTACATGGAATCTAATAGTTTGTCATTCAATCTCAATCAGATTTTCTCCCTGAAAAGTCAACCACGGTTATGAAATCCTATAAAAGAAACATGTTTCGGTTGTCAAATTTTATGACTTCATTAGAACTTTGACGCTGTTTCAAGGAAAGTTATTTTAAATAAATTAAAGGTTTATAGTGTTTCGAATAATATCGTTACTCTCTTAACTCTTACTTTCTTAAAAGCTGTCAAACAGTGTGCTTAAGGTCTCAATATTGCCGTGTAGTTTAAGTTCTTCATGCAGTTCCCCAGAGGTCAATTCTTGAACCCATTTTGTTTTTAATAGCTGCAAATGACCTTCCTTCTATGTTGGACGTTATAAAAATGTTTATGTACACCGATGATGTGAATATTTTAATCTCAACTCAGCATAGTGCAAAATACTAATGAAGTAAATAATGTTCTTAATGTCTGATGTTTTGCCAATAAACTTTTTTTTTTGCCTATGGTATTTTGTATTTTACCCTTGTTTTTGTTATTGTTATCGTATGTTCTGACGTTGCTAAATCCACACTACGTGAAAATAAATAGACCGATATTTCGCCCGTATTGCAGTAGGCTTATTCAGAGAAATGTTGACTCGATTGCTCTAAATCAACACGCAAGAAATGGGTTAGATAGTATGGAATAGTCAGTGGTGGAAGGGCGGGGCTTGATTCCCTTCTATTTTGTAAAGAGCATAGTTAGTTGTGGGGCTTAATTTTCTTTCCCATGCCTGTTATTGTCATTACGAGTTTACACATTACACACTGAATTAAAATTCCTACTCTGAGAAAATTTGTTAAAATTATAAGAATTTCAATAAGAACAAATTGTTTCAATATATCACAGCAGATTTTTTTATCTTATTAATTAATGATTAAATTACAAACTCGAGACGTATACATAATATTTAACCAATTGAAGAAAGATTTCCAATCATTTTATGCTTTGTGTTAATAGAAAAGATATGATGTCCTTGAATTCCTTATGAGTGTGGGTCATTAACCATAGAGAGAGGGGGTGGAGTTTCCCCAATTAGGAAAGAGTGCTGCTATCAAAATGCCCACTGTTCGCTTCAAAAGAAGTGAAATTTTGTGCCGCTTGATTAAGTGTCGGAAACAAGGTTGGATCTGACGCAACAGATAAATAAGGAGCGGCTACCAGAAGAGAAGCTGTAGCACGCTTCTGCATGACAACAGGGCATGATTACCTCTATTTAAACAGGATTGGGGTAATGAACAGTCCCGTTTGTCCCCTGTACAACCAATGTGAGATGGTCGGTTGGCACCTAACAGTATGTCCTTTCAAGACACTTTTCAGCCAGATGTCCCTTATTTGCATAAAATTTACTGAATCTTTTCGATCTGCTCCTTCCTTCTCCGAGGAAACCGAAGATAAACAAGGAATCGCCCTGGGATGCATGGTGGGAAGGAGCGTGTTCAAATTACTCAGCCTGAGTTTTTCACTGTATTTACTGGAGGAGCTACCTTCCTTTTTGAATTGCTCTTCTATCTGATATATTTACTCAATTGGAAGCGTAACTAGCTATGTTGATGGCTTTCAAAAACGTGTCTGTTTAGACACACATGACTGTTTAAACTCCATTCATCCATGAAATGGGTGGTCGAGCTTTAAAAAGAAGATGGAAGGTACGAATAGAACTCAAAGAGATAGCCTGCTGTGATTTACCAGACTTTTGGCGTCTAGTAGGTAGTTATTGTTTAAAGAGATCTCTAACTTTTTTTATTTTTTTGTAAGATTTCTTTAAGGACCTTACACATGCCAAAGAGAAAACAATGAAAGGTTGCTTTCCATTGTTATCCCAATTCGGATTTCTAGTCCATGTTCTTTTCATCTGTGCTGTTATGAACTGATATCTAGTTTATATAGGCATCAATAAATGTGTTGAGATGGATCTTATTTTCTTGGTGGATCTGGGGTTAGCATCAAAGTTTAGTCCCAGACTCTTGTTGCTTTTCTTTGATTTCGGAATCTTTGTTTATCAGCTTGGATAAACTATTAATAATTGTAATAATTCAGGTAATATGTTTTTAGTTTTTGTATTGCTACACCAGCGATTCTTACGCTATAAGTGCGACGATAAATCAGTAATCATTTAATCATGCATGCACTCACTCGCGCACATGCACCCTCCGAGGAGAGAAGCTACCAAGCGGTAACACTCCCTATAGGCAGAGCTTATTGCTCTTATCACTTGTAGAGAGAAATCACGAGGCCATTGGCTTTTAAACGCCTTGGTGGTTATCTGGCACAGTGAGGGATGATAAACGACGGTCTAAAGGATTAGAATGGGATTGCAGGGATTGATGAAATTTTTTATATCGGGTTCAGGAATGCAGACTGACAAAAGGAATTTTAAGGTCTCTTTGGATGGTTAGGTTGGAAAGTGGAAGGGGGATTAACGAATGTTCGCAGGATTTTTGATTGAAGGATTGTAGTCTTTTCAAAAGCCCGTTAGCTTCGTTAAGTTCAATCATTTTTATCGTGTTAGGAAGATTCCAGTTATTATTATTGAATCCGGGCCCTAAGCCTATATGGCTTTTATCCCCCCGTTGCCCCCCACTCAACCCCTTAAATGATCTCCCCCGTTAGCCTGCCAGTCAATCTACAATAGACTCAGGACAAACCTTCAACTCCAACTCACCCAGGCAATCCCGCGAGAGTGGTACCCTCCCAAATACACGAAACCTAGTACCAGCGAAGCGAGGACAGTGACGTAAGTAGTGGTACACCGTTTCCCTGACTCCATCATCACAGTTCTGACGAATGGGATTAGACGTCCTCCCAATATTATGCAAGTAACTGGACACCCAGTGTGTTCAGTCACTACACCCACCAAGGTCCTCAAACCTGTCCTGCTAAGGGACAGGAGGTAATCCGAAATCCACTGCCTGATTCCTTTTATAAATCTTTTAGCCTGGAGGCACCCCTGCGTGTCCTCCTAGCATTTCTCCAAGACTCTTATCTCCCAGAGTCTAATCTTTGTCACAGAACCTCTTAGTGAGGCAAGGGCTGGTTCGGGACCACAAAAAGTTAATGAAGATCCCTCCCTAGCCAGCTGATTTGCCCTCTCATTGCCCTCTATTCCCGCATGTCCGGGTACCCAATAGAGTCGCACCTTACCCCTCCGAGCTAAGGCGTTAAGCCTCCTCTTACATTCTCCCACTAACTTCGAACTTCAACACGGCTTGCTCAAACCCTCAGTGCGGCCTGACTGTCAGAAAATATCCGCACTCTTTAATCTCTCCCTGCCACTCCCCTGCAAGGCAGCAAAATTCGATAAAACCCACAACCTCGGACTGAAAGACAGTGGCCACTCAAATCTTTTGTCTATGAACAAACCAAGGTAGCGGACGACATTGGTGGGTGGGATAGAAATTAAGTTATAATAAATAAGAGGAAGAGTGGTGCGGCGGAGGGTGAATGTGATGTTTTGGGATTTGGTTTTATTCAGTTTAATTTTCCATCTTTTGAACCCACAATTCTAGGGAAATGAGAAGGTTGTTTAGTAAATACAGAAAAAAAATACAAATATATATATATTGAGGTGAGATACTTCTGGTAGGCTCTGTTTAATAAAAAAACAGCAAAAATTAAAAACATAAATTGAGTGAAAAATATTGAATAGACTGTATATAATATAATATAATAATAAATAGGTGAGCAGAATAGGAAATTAAAAATTTATAATTAAATGAAAAAAAAAAATCTATAAATGAAATTCACAAATGGTAGCAAATATTATTTATTATCACTTTCAATAAGCCAAAGGAATAGCGCATACACAGAATCCCTGGTTGTCATTGTTGGAAGACCGATGTGTCTTTAGCCTATATCGGGGAAAAGGGGAGAGGAGATATAGGAATAAGGAAATAATTTTTATGTGCTTCAAACTCTTCATTCTTCACCAATACACTGCTACTTGGCTGATGATCGTAGTTAATAATTAAAAGGGCTCCCAGAAGCTCCACGGCAGGAAACTCAACCGGAAGTAACAACCATGTGATTTCACAATAAACTTATGCAGGCTGGGAGACTCCGAGCCACTTAGTCAACAAGGCAACCAGCGTACGGACCTATCCAGGAAAACCAGAAGTAACAAACTTGGGCTTTCACAATTAAGGGTAACCGAAGTGGCATGAATATTATAAATAGATTTACAACTTACTCTATGAGTATTATAATGCGACTGACTCATCCGAGTCTTACATTGCGACCATCGAAGAGAGAGAAAATGCATAAGGTACCCCTCTCTACAGTTAGGACACAACCTAATAGATTAGTAAATTATTATCACGGCAGTACAGGTACCCCCTTCGAAATAAAATTATTGTACGCTGTTGGTGGCAATTTTAAATTTATATTGAATACCGAACAGAGGTAATATGTTAAAAAACGAACTTCGCTGTCGTCAAAAGCTTCAAAGAGTTTATGTTCTAATCTGATCAAGAAAATAAATATTATGTTAGTACATACTGTGCATAAACCTCAGCACAAAACATGACTAGTGCAAGAATTATGTACAAACACCTTGAAAGAATTACCCACTTTATATATTGGAGATACCATATAAGTTTATATGTATGAGGAGAAACTGTTAGCACTAAAGCTTTTAAAGTGTAGTCTAAAAGTAAACTGATCCAAATTGTTGTAACAGCTGGAATTTAAAAGGTTTTAATGCTGGAAGACAAAATTTTTATATATTAAACAAAAAAGTAAAGGAAAACAAGAATCCAATAAACCCATCCATATTGAATGTGCGATCGGGAAGATATTTTATTATGTAAAAGTATTATTTAAATAAGGAGCTTGTGAGAGAAATAGCACCACTCTTCTGCGTAATATGAGGATGGGAATAATATTAAAAAAAAAAAGAATAAGAACATGCCGGTGTCAAGTGATATTTATATAGGCAACCTTATAGACAAAGAATTCAGTTTCAATGTTGTTGTATTCTGCGATAAGTCAAATATAAACTTTGCTGGTAACATTTTTCTTTCTCTTTCGAAACATTAATTCATTCTTCTTTTTTCATCTTTCAATAGAAATAATATTCGACGCTTGCTTATCGAACGAGTGAAATACTAGAACGAGTAAAACGCAAAATATCTCAAAACTATATTAGACTTTTTGGAGGTAAATGCTTCAGTTTTATGTTTAATTATATTTGCTTTGAATACACTTTAAAGTCAAAAATAGATGATAAGAAATGGACTAAATTTAAACTTATTTAAGATTTAAAGCATTTAATGGCCAAGAAAGATATTTAGGTTAATTTATTATTGTTTACTATTTCTTTGTAGCAGTTGGAGGGAGTATTGAAATCGTGTCAATTTTATGAAATTAAGTTTTGAACGGAAATATAAACTTTGGGGCAGGTCACTCCGCATACAAAGGAAATGTTCTTAACACAACTGTTTCCTAAAAAACGATAAATCACCGGAACTCCAATAGATTTCACCATGGGGGGGATCTACAGCACAAAGGTTGCAATCAAAATCCAAGTGTCGAAAATGCGATTTTTCTATTATTTATTTATTTTTCTCTTCAGTTTTTCATTACTTTCTCAAAAATAGCACCAATACTTTTCTTTAAACGTGAAATAGTAACTGCATATAATACACCTAAAATTCATTTGGAACTTTTTTTCGGATCCAACTATGATTAGTGCGTGATATCTTCCAATAGGTACATTACTTTTAGCCTTTCACCGCAACGAGAGCACTTCGGTTGCTTCTTTCACAATTAAAGAAATACCCATATGACCAGTCTAGTTTCCTCAGTATCACTGTTGTTTCATGCTGTGGGTAATTTCCTGATTGTAGTTTAATTTCTTTTAGCTTTTAATGTTTCTTTATTCCACTGTTCTTGCCATTTTATATTTCAAATAAACTTTTATGGTCAGTGGGACCTTGCCGTAACGTCTTCAGTATATTTAAAGGAGGTTCGTACGCCCGTTCATTACCAGAAACCGTTGTTTTGGTGCCCGGCTACTTGACCACATGGTGCAGTAGTTTTGTAAATATTTATGAACAGTGGATCCGTCGAGAATTTATTAGAGAGATAATTGTACTTAGAAAAATGGCCAATATTTGATCTTTTTTAAAATTATTATTTTTGAATAACTCTGTGACCTAACAGATAGTATACATCTCTGCCGTGTAAACGGATGCATATTGAAGGAGTGTATAATTAACCGTAACTCAGAGATTCCCATGTCATTTCCCTTCTTCGCCCATCTATAAAGACATGTCAGAAATCGTAATAGTTAAGAATTTCAAGTATTATCTAGACGACAGGTGGTATTTCTCTTCTTTTTATATGTGCTGCCAGGTCCATGTGGAGAAATAACTAGGGAGGGGAAGGTGCAAAGAACCCAACGAATTAAATTAGTTGACTAAACTGCCATCTTATCTCCGCTAGTAGTGGGGAAGAGGCAATTCCAGGCTTGTAGTGAAATTCGAAAAAGATCTTCCTAATTAAGACCCACGATACATTTTGACTATGTAGGACTAGTTTTTCAATCAATGTAATATTAGTATAATACAATACATAATAACAGTTTTAAGGCGTACAAAAGCAATTTTTCTCACATACAATACCAAAGCAAAATGTACTTGAGTCAGTGTTTTAATATAGTAACTCGAGATATGAATCACATAATAAATGTATCCAAAATCATATTAAATGAATCACAAAATCACTTAAATTTTTTGACAATCCCATATTAATTCTATTTTTTTTTTTTTTATGTCGGTGTATTAAAAATTCTTTGTCTTGAAGATAATATAGAGAATAGAAATCTGATGGGTGTGTGATCTCCTGGCTTTTAGTTGCGGATCTGGCTGAACTTCTCAGCCTAATTTTTCCAAAGTTTCAAATGCTGGTTGCCAAAAATATGGGCGAACGTTTTTTTTTTTCTGCAATATCAGTTCTCTGTTTTAAGGATTACAGGCATTATGTTTATTTTCCGGCCTCTGAAAATGAACATTTCATATTCCAAAATATCATTCCCAATGCTTCTTCGCTGCTCCATAGTTGGGTCTTGAATTTTTCGTTCGCTGAAGACCTGAGATGATTTCACTTCATGCCTTGACGCTTGGATTTAAGCTCGTAATAATGGCACTACTGCTAATCCACGTCTCGTCATCTCACACCAATATTTCCAAAAATACTGTTCTTACAAATTTTAGATTTGAAGGACGACCGTAATGACAATTTTAATCTGAAAGTAGCGTTATTCGTATATTTATAGATCATCTTTGACTTGAATTAATTTACTTCTTTGTATATTAAATGACCCACGCAAAATTTTGTTGAGCAAGTAGAGTAACATGGACAACTAAGAAACCCTGAAAAAACATAATATTAGGGTGAATTTTCAGAGCCAGTCATTTTTAACGGCAACTTTTAGTTTTAACGGCATGTCATCAACAGTTTGAAGAAGAGTAATTGAACTTTCTGCGACGAAAAATAATTCTTTTTGAAAGGAAGTTTTCCATTTAAAAAAAAAAAAAAACAAAATCCGTGTCCCTGGATCATGAAGAAATTTCTTCACTGATAAATTGGCTATAGTCAGTAGTAGTGGACTAGTGGTAAGTGGTGGGTGGTGTAAGTGAAAAAACTGTTCAGCAAAATGATGTCTAGCTAGCTAGGGGTGGCTGCGGTAGAACGGGCGAAAAGAGAATTAATGAGTGACGAGAGAATGAGATGAAGGATGATTGACAAGAAGGACATCCCCTCTGACGGGACACACAGTAACCAACTATTGAAGTAGCAGTCCCGTGGATAATTACTCTTTGGATATTAAGACAATACACTACACTACAGCATTTTGTAAATATAAACCTATCGATTAGAAATCATTAGGACTATCACTGTTCCATAATTTTATACGCTCTCCAAAAAATATTGCCAACAATGTTCTCTTTACTCTCTCTTATTCCTTCTAAGAGGAAGTATTGTGATTGAGATTTTCAAAATTGAGTGTTCATCAGGATACATGTTTTGATGCGCTCAATACAGACGAAAAAATCTGGTGTTGATTTTTTCCAAAATAATTTCACTTTCACTGCAATGAAACAAATTAATTGATCAAATTTACATTAAAATTGCAATGTTTAAGTTTTGGGCTTTATCTAGTTCATGCAGAGTAGACGAGCTTGGGGTACAGTAGATTTCGCCGCCATACTCCATAGTTGGTAGGACCATACACTAAACCAAACTGGTACTTTAGAGGACAGCTTAACATTGAACCACCCAAAAATTAATTTTCCTGAAGAAATGTTTCAAATAAAAGTAATGGACATTTATGTGCATAAAATACAAAGTTTGAAGAAAATTGTTGCAGCTGTTTTCAATAAAATCGCAAAAAACAGAAGAAATCATTCAATAAAGTAGTACTTCCGTTGGATGATGGATTTTAACAAGACCTTCGTGTCAGACAGTGGTAGTGGTAGTTAAACGGAATATCAAGTATAAGCTTCATGCAACTTTTCTTTTTAGAAACATTTTGTTTATCCTCACACACTCAGATATATATATAGTAACGTTTTTTACCTCTAAACTAGCTACTGCAACGAGTTCTAAGAGGGTTCGTTTAGATAAAATACTCAATAACTTCAATAAGACAAACACCAATTTACTGTTTTACACAATAAATTACAAATACAACACTTAATAATAATTAATTCACAGTTTAAACCAAGAAAAGTTTACTTTGTACACTTTTTACAAACGCACACTTCGTTTGTAACAAGAATCTGTCTAAACTCTCTGTTGTCCCACTATTTATACCGGTGGAGAAGGGTCTTAGAAGGTTATAAATTGTTCTAGAAAGGGCTAGAGCGCGCCGCCAGCGCTTCCTAGTGGCCACTGGGAGAACTTGAGGTACCTGCTTTCTCTCCTAGATGCCACCAGTGGCTGCGTTACAATATGCTGTGTGTATGAACAAAATATTTAAAATATGAAAAATCATGTAACCATACGAAGTTTTGGGGCAAAATCCATCAACCTTATTGGGACTACTAATGTTTTTTCTTTTTTCCAATTTTTCACGATTTTATCAATAACGGCTCTAACAATTTTCTCCCAACTTTGTAGGCCATCTCCATACATAACCTATCAGTTTTATTTGAAACATTTTGTTGAAAAAAATTATAATAATAGCATTCAGCTTTCCTCTAAAGTGTGCCACCTCGGTGATTCTAATATCGCATACTAAGGATATCTCTTTGAAGAATATCGGAAGTGCGACTCTACGGAATAGGTTTTTGTGTTTTTTTGGAATTTTCTCGGAAATAACTTTAACGGTTTCTTTAAAAAAAATTGAAATAAACATATTACTTTTAATTGAAACATTTTTTTTCAAAAAAATTGTTTTTTGCGTAATTTATGACTTTCATTTTAAATGTTATAATTAGCTATGGTTCGGGCTTATTGGTGTCATATTCTGGACTACAATGTAATCATTCAATCCTGGATGGGTAGGTATTTGTTCCCCCCACAACTATAAAAAATATTTCATAAATCCTGTGTAATATGATTTGTATTGGAGGTAAATTAAATATGTTAATTAATAATTAATTATTATAATTCATATTTGGAATCTTCTCTAAAGGGATCTGGTGAGGTCTGTGTTTATATAGAAGTTGGAGAGGATGAAAAAACAATTAAATATATATAGTTTCAAAAAATATATAATTAAAAAACAATATATATCAAAAATAAATAAATACAATATTGTGATACAACAACATAAGTGTCTTGACTTTTAGGAGAAATTGCTTTTTATAAACTTACATATTTTACATATTTACTGACTTGAAGAAGGTTGGGTTTCTTGGGGCACTTCCACCACTCACTACTGTAACATGGCTTTTTCTAATGACAGACTTCACTCTTTTTAAGGTACAAATTTTGAACTGACCTCTCTCCCTAAAAGGGTCCACCTTTTATATATTCTACCTCCACCCCGGGGAAAGTGACAAAACGGAAATTCCCTTTGTCCTAAATAAATGTAATGATAGGGGTAGGCCAGGTATCTCTGACTCAACTAACTGTTTTTTTGTGCTTCTCAACTTTCAAAAAACCCAACTTTATAAATATATACCTTGGAAAAATTCCATACTTTACAATTATAAAATATTTATCAAGGATATTTTATAATACAATTTATATTTATTAATTCGCCCAAAGATGTACATATTACACCTGATAATGTGCTTTTTTTTTTTTAATTAATAAACTGATTATTTTATTATATTATCTGTTTAGATAACAACAATAGTAACAATATACTCATCTGGACCAGTTATATATGAATTATCGTAATGATGCAATATTAAAATCAATATCTATCATTGTTTTAAAAAAAAATATATATATATATACTGATGATTGATTGTTCCATTAATCGAGATTAAAAATTAATTTTGCCAAGCCATTTTGGTAATCGAATCAATCAATCATGCGTTGATATGACATTCAGCTTGTAGAATACAGAAATCATTAAGCTGAATCAAAACTGGACCATGGTAGAATAGAGTGATAAAAAAAGAAATCTTATTGAAAGACTCCTATTGAAATTTATATAATTCTAACAGACAAATTTTCTTGAAAATTGCAATTTTCACTAAATCTTGAGTTGCCCTATTGGTTCTGGAAGTACATGATGGTACTCATGCTAACAGCTAACAGCTGAATAGTACATAATTATAATGCAGGGCAGCAATAATAATAAAATAGGGGCAGGTGTTGGTGTAAGGGTTATGCGCATGGACTTGTAACTGAGAGATCTCCAGTTCGAAACCTGCGGTATGTGATGTGATGGCAAGAAGAAAGAAGATATAATTTTTAAATAATTTATAAATCTAAAATTATAACTAGTGGTTCCAGCCAGCTGCTATCTGCAGGTCAAGAACCGCGGCAAAACTCTTTCAAACAGGAGTCAATACACAGACAAAAGAACCGCCGCCGGCAAAACCCTTTCATACAAGGGTCAATGTACACCTGGCCTGTATTTCCTTCATACAAGGGTGAATGTACACTCAAGAGGCCACCTGGCCATCATCTGTCATCAGCGCGTCGCCACCCCAGCTTTTGTTAACTACCGAGGTCAATATATTACGAGAGGTGTCTTAGTGTGGCACGTACTTACACATCAGCCGATGTGTGAGTGATGCGAATATAAACGTCGTTCCACAGGAGGAGGGGATCAGTCATTCATCAGTATACATCAGTTCACAACCAGTACGAGATCAGTTAAGTGCCAGTACGAAAGAAGTTACACATCAGTTATCAAGGAGTTAAGTTTCACACATCGCGAGCGCGTCCCTATTCAAGGTTTTAAACACTACTTCCTTTAATTTTTATTAATCATTTCATAATTCTCATATTCATTTACAATTGTGCATCTTAGTTTATCTATATATTTCAAAACACTTTAAATTATTTGTTAAAATATAGTTTATTTTCATAAATCAGTAGTACGTATTTCGAATAACAATTCTCTAAAACTCTCTACTAACAACACTTACTCCTCACTTCAACTCCCGATACCAAGACATCTGATTCCAATACAGGTATAACCGCTAAATTTTATCTTAGTTTAAAAAATGTTAATAGTAAGTAGGTGCTTCCCCCCCCCGTCCACGACACCTAATTTGGTATTTGGACGTTAAGCCCGTTAGAAGAAATAGGCATTATTACTTCACTTTTTTTTTGCTAATAAATTATAAAATACTTACAGCATCAGCGCCTAAATCAATCGTCAATAATACTTCAAAAAGACTTAGCTTCCTCAAGATCTACCTAAAAAAAAAAAAAAATTAGTTCATGCGGTTTCAAATAAAAGTAAAGAATTTTTTCAGATCCATACTGTTAGCATATTAATGTTTAAAGAAAAACGTAGACTTTTTGGAAAAAATTATGAAAAACTAAAATAAACAAAAAAATATCAGTACAGTCGCACTTCTGGTTGATGGTTTTTGACCGAAACCATTATGTCAAATGCGATGGTAGGACTTTTAAACGGAATACCAAAGTTGAGCTTCCTACAAATTTTTTGTTTTTGAGAAGTTTTTTCACACACACTCATAGACCTTTCGCTAAAAACATTTTTTTTCTTAAATAGGGGAATCCAAAAACATGTATTTCCGGTGAATACTCAATTTCGAAAATTTGACACGATTTACTATATTGCATACTTCCTCTTGCTAGAAGTAAGAGAAAAAAGTTCAATGTGTGTGAAGAAAAACTGTCAACTTATTATAATAATTAATTGCGATAAGAGAAAAATCCCACGAATGATAAAAATCAGATTTCTTTTTTTATTTAGATTTTTTATAATTTTCAGAATGGGAGCCGATGAACGAGAGGGTTAATATAAATAGTTAAAAGGGGGTGGAGTTTCTTGTAGCGTAATTGTTACTTCACATAGAAAGAGTAAATTGGAGAGAGGCGTATGTATACTTCAATTGAACACTAACATTTATTCGAAGGTTAGCGGATGTTTTTTGGGAGTTGGCCAGAAGAGAAATGCTTAGGTTGAGATATAAGTTAGACTTACTAAAGACTGTTTATATTAAATGAGAATATTAAGCACTGCAAGGACTTCACACTATATAATTTACAGTAAGAAGATGGTAGCGTGAGAAGAGAGTGACAGGCTGACTGGCATCGTGACGGTATAAGAACAATGATCGTTGAGTGTTGATGGTTGTTCGAATGTCGGTTGAATGAGAATGAATTGATGGTCAGGAACCCTTTTTACGGGCAGCTCCTCTGGCACCAACTCTCTTTGGCTTCTCCTTCCTAAACCCACATATGCTCCTTAGATTGCCTCCTCTGAGAGCTAGTGTAAGAGCGACGTGTCGGCAGTTCATTACAGTAGGATCCTAGACTTTAATATTAATAGGATTCATAGCAGGTCAGAATTGCAAGAACGCTTTAATCGCTATAATGTCCAGCCGTACTCTTTATTCAGTTTGGTCCTACTATTAGAGATAGGGTTAAATATATATAACAGTAAATATACGTACTTTTTTTAATAAACTCCTCCTAGGCATGGATTAGTGCTGAATATCATTAGAAAAGTTATTAAAAAATGTAGGCCTAAATAAAGACCCATAGGGTTTAATATTTGCTTAAAAGATTTGTGAAAATAATTAAACATTTTTTTTTTTTTTTTTGGCTAATGAGTTATTCTAAAAGCAAGCTTACTTCAGGGAGGAAAACTGTCTCGTTAGTTTTTCAAGGTTTCATACGTTCATTAAACCTGATAAAGAGAGAAAGATTAAATTCTTTGCAATTTCTAACAACTTTGTAAAACAAGTTATGGTTTTCTTGCCAATTATGGATAACGCTTATTAAAATTGCTAAATTTGCTAAGATTTGAATAATTACTAATTAATATTCTGAGGAATAAAACAAGGATTTATTTCATAGATGTGGAAAATGGTGGAGATTGCCCCACCCAGTTCTGCTAAAGTTTAATAAAGATTATGTAACTAACATTAAACTTATTAATTTGACATCCCACGTTAATTTTTTTTAATAAACATTACTTTAAAAGGCTTCAACGAAGTATGATAAAACAATGTAACACTAAGTTTTTGCCAATGTATCTGTAATTATTTAGCAAAGCCAGCTGCGGGCTGTCTCTAAGAGCCTTCTTTTTTAACGATTAAATTTTTTTTTTTTAATTTATAAATATGAATTGAACATAATTATGACTTTATAAAGATTTTAGGACATAGAAATGTAACATGAACAACTTACTTCCCTCTTCCCAGTTGTGTGCATCCCGTATATTACCGTTTTCCATCACAGCTCCCATACTGTTCCATCATTATAAGGATCGGAGGCCCTTTATTCCTTGCCACATTTCCAACTAGTTTACTTATAGTACAGGCATTTATAATGCCTGACATTTTGGGAAAAAAATCTGGGGCAAATTTCGACTTTCTCATAATACAGTATGTATAAAATGACCACTTTTTCATTAACGCTTATTAAAATTGCTAAATTTGCTAAGATTTGAATAATTACTAATTAATATTCGCACTAATTATTACATAATTATTTTTTTAAATATACATTTTCAGAATTAGAATTAGAAATTTATTTGTTTTATAGGTTACAACCTGTAACAAAGGAGTTGGCTCATCTTTCACAAATTTAAACAATAAAATAAAGTAAATATATAGAATAAAATAAAATTATAACTTAACATTGCTATTCAAAAGGCAGAAATAATGCAATTACTTTCTGTCGTTAACATTAAATCAAATTTCACATTACCACTATTCATTCAATAAGAAAGACCTGAGTATTAAAATATTTTTTAAATATTTACATATTTTGCTGATTGTAGTCTTAGCTATTCTTTCCATTTCATTATTAATATTATCGACATCAATGTTTAAATTTTTTCTAAGCACATCATACATAGGGCATTCCAAAAACAAATGAGTCATATTTTCATGTTGTCCACTATTGCAGAGAGTATAAATTTTATTTGGATCAATTGTGTATGTTATATTTTTTATAGTAAATTTAATAAAATAAGGACCTGCCATTCTAAATTGAATAAATAATTTAATCACATGAAATTAAAGTTTTTGTGTTAAATATGGTTGGGTTATTTGTTTATTTAAATAAGAAGATTTTATAAACATAGAGTAGTGGAATTAATTGTCGTGATTCCTGAAATATGAAGTTAGATGTCTTGAAGAGGGATTTATTAGGCGGAAGTTAGTTTAGAGAGTTAATGCTTGAATTACTAACACTGAATTTATAAAAATAGAATATATTTTAACAATAATTTGAATGAGCCTAATGGTAACTACAATTAATATGATTTGATAAAAGTAAATAAATAATTTTAAGAGTTAAATAACAAATAATTTAAATGATTAAAATAAATAAACTAATATGCACAACTATGAAAATAATTATAAGTTTACCTTGTATAGGGACGCGCTCGGAACTCATTTTACGCGCTCGGACGCTGCTGTAAAATGATACTGATATAATGATGTGGCTACTCGTATAATGATGAATGATATAATGATCCCCTCTTCCAGTGGAGCGAAGTTTATATTAGTCTTACTCACACACTGTCATGTGTGTAAGTAAGTTCTCACACTAAGACATCTCTAGTAGCGTGCGACCTTGGTTAGGTCGGCGACCAATGATTCAGGTCACCCATCGGCGACTTTCAAAGACCAGGTGGCTTCTGTTCAATAGACAGGGCTTTATCGGTGCTTGTCTTTGGTACCTTTGTATTGAAAAAGCAGCAGCCGGCTGTGGGGCCACTAGTTATAAATTATTCTTTCCCTTTGTTATATTTTGTGAAGGCTTTGACATTGCTATGTCATTACAATAACATAATTAGAATTTAACATTCGATCAAAATCAGAAGAAACTAAATGCGCTTTGTATTTTTCTAATAATACATTAATATTTGATTTATCTTTTAAATATGTTATTAATGAATCTAAATTTCCCAGGTTTAAACCAGAAATGATATCAGTTAGCTAGAATACCAATTGTGGCTTAGCTTATTATTAGGTTTAACACTAAATGTAAACAGTTGAAAGAAGCAGATTTTGGAGAAATTAAAAGAATCAGAATTCAAATAGTTTGAACATTAAATTAAGAGATGCTTTAACAATTACAAAGTGAATAGTGGTGATTTTCCAAGCGTAGTAAATACCCAGGTGTATTGCGAGAGATAGAAAACAGATTTTTATAGAAATTTAATTGTATCTTTTCCAAATCTTCTAAATACCTGAGCGCCCACACTGGCACACAGTATAGCAATATATTTTTCACAATCCACTTTTCCAATTAATTTCAAGCTTTTCTCATTTGTCCTAGCATAAATATAGTACAATGATGGAGGGACAAGTGCCAATCTACCGACCGAGCCTAGGTAAGAGAATGATTACATACATGGTCCATAGACAGCGCCAATAATATTTGAAAAAAAAACATTTTTGAATTTTAACATCTCAGATTCCTCAAAACAATCTAAAAATAATTTTTTTCAGAAAAATGGTATAAATAAAAAAATCTGGTGTGAAACACTCACACAACTTTCTCTTACTCCAGTTTTCAAAATTGTAATTGACAAATTGTATAGTTTGTGTACCAAATTTGATGAAATTCGTTGGAATTAGAGTTTTGGAACTCTATTTGGAATAGAGTTTAATAATCTCCATCTACTGTATAAAGGACAGTCTTGAACTATATGTTTTACTGTCAAGGGGCAGTTACAGGTGTTACATCTAGGGGCCACTTCTCTACTCATCAGGTATCCGTGAGTTACGCGGGTATGACCAATTCTCAGTCGAGCTATCACCACTTCTTCTCTCCTGTTACCTCTGTAACAGGTGTCCCAGGATGCTACGATCCCCTTAATTTCCCTTAGTTTGTTAACACTCACTGAGGTCCACTCATCTTGCCAATCTTGACGAATTTTCCTTTTTATACCATTTATTACGTCAAGTGGCATGTGTCTCTCGAATTTGGTCTCCATATTTGTCGCCTCTTTAGCTGCTAAATCAGCGAGTTCATTCCCTGCAATACCTGAGTGCCCTGGCACCCAAACAAAGACAACATTAGTTCCTTCCTGCCTTATGTTGTAAAAGTATGTATGGATATTCTGTACAATTGGGTACTTCGAATAGATTTGTTTTATAGAGTATAAGGAGCTCATTGAGGCTGAACATATCGCTATGTGCCCTGCAATTCTTCCGACAATAGTCAGTGCCATGTGAATTGCATACAGTTCTGCTTGGTATCCGCTACTTAAAGACGGCAACCTGAACTTGTAGATTCTGTCACGGATTACAACAGCAGCCCCACAGCCTTGTAGATTCTTTGACTCGTCAGTGAAAACAACATATGTGGGTTTCATTCGATCCATAAATTCTACGTGATACTGTTTATAAATGGACATTGAGGTTGAATCCTCGATGGCTCTCGATTGCTATAAATCTGTTAATGGTGTAAAAGTTTTTAGGGGATTTCAATTCACTTTTATACAATTCAAAAGTAGAATTAATGTGAGATATTGATTTCCTAGAAAATGCATATGCTTTCAGTTAGTTAGACGGTAAGTCTAGTATTAAAATAGTGCATTATTTTTTTCATAAATTTGTTTTATAATAAAACTGCAGTGAAACTTGGTTTAAACATTAAAAAATTTATAATTATTATTTTTAAAAGGTAAAGTTATTATTAGTGGATATGTATTTAATTAATATTTTAAACAAAGGGAGTAAATATACAAGATTATAATTAATTTTATAATTAAAATGTTGATATTATCACATACATTGATCCATAATCTATTATTTTGATATGAATGTGTTTTATTGTTTTTATTTTTAATTAATGAATGAAAAATTAAATCTTCAATAACACAATCGTTTTGCCAATTAAAATTTTTTGTTACTACAAACTTTGATTATGAAATATGTTTTGCAATGTATTGATCCCTATCGAACTAATTACAGGAATATTTTTGTTAAACTTTATAAATTCCTAGAAAATAATTTGTATGTTTTTATAAAGGACAGAAAATATGTTTTAAAATTTATGTTCAAACAAGCAATACTAATTAATGTAATGTATCAATTTTTTCATTTGAGATATTTAAATTTAAACAAACTACCTCATGGAAAGGAGTCTTTGGTGTCACTAAACCTAAAACACACCCTTTGTAATGCATGTTTTTTTTAATGTTTGAAAAGTCTTTGTTTTATATAAACAAACGAAGACAGGCAGTAAAGTAGTGTCAAGACGAGATTAAATACAGACTCCCCCACTCCAGTTGATACCCCTTTCTCACTAATTTTTTTATATAAAGAAGAAACGCTCGCTGCTCTGACGCCTCTAGATGTCTCAATTATCCTGTACCTCTGCCCAACCACGTAATTCTCTTTCTAAACCGTTATTCTTATTTTTAAAGTTCCTCATCATTCCGGGAAGATTTAAAACTAGAGAAGGTAGACATAATATTTTCCCTGTCAAACAAGCTTTTTCCCTTTGACTACATAGGAATATACTCCCTGTTGTTACCTCTTCCTATTTGTGACTAAGTAATTCATTGCTACCAGTCAAACAAGACTGCCTCCTTGGGATTGTGTGTGGTTGTCGTGATCTATCCACTCAGTTCTTTATTATCCTTTCCATTTGGCCAGGCAATGTCGCTATCTGTCAAAGGAGTCTTCTTCCTGGGATCGGTAGCACATTGATATCCACCCACTCTTTCCAACTTTACCTTAGAGTTGTTATGCCGGAAATAAGAAAACACAGGACACACAAGGTTTTTGTTTTATTTAATTTATTTAAATATTTAGTTGTAAAAATATTTCGTTCAAAGAGTTTTCCAATTTTCTTACCTTTTACCGCCCTAAGCCGCATTTGTTAGCTTATTAGGTAATTTTTAAAGTGTCATCTAATAAAGAGTTAGACTGTAATCAGAGAGTAATAAAGTCTTTGCTGTGAGAGCTCAGCTGTATCTAGTCTATTTCTAGTTTATAAACACGAGATAGGGTCAAAAAGTTCCCCCAGAATTGGTCAATGAAAATTCATTAAAAACATGTATAATATTTTGACATTATTTTCTTTCAGAATACTCACCTCCTGCATCTACACACTTCTTCCACCGTTCACACAACTGTTGGAAACACTCCTGAAAGTCATTTTTGGAAAGTTCCTTCAGCTTCTTCGTTGCATTTTCCATTGCTCTATTGTGAATCAGCAAAACGGTAAATCCCTGGTCTCAAGGTCGGGAGAATAGAGAATCTAAAAATATAGTAAAACTGCATAATAACATATTGCCAACCTTTCTTTTCACGGGGACTTTATATCATTAAAAAAAAAAAATCTGGTATGAAACACTTATCCAACTCAAGTAAATACCATTTATTATTATAATATTCCTGTTTTGGTGTTCGTTATGGCCACTGTATTGAATGTTATAAATTGGATGTTGAGGTTAGGTCATACAAAAGAACTCTTTTTAAATTTCTTCCGACGTTTCCGCAAATTTATTGCCTTCTTCAAGGGTCTGCACAAAGGTTTTAATACAAATGAGAAAAAATAGAAACAACATAAAATATGAACTTAAAATAAATATTTTCAAAATAATTTTTTTTTTTTAAATAAACTATATAAATAAACTAAATAAAAAGTATGACATATATAGCACATTTAAATTTAGTTTTAAACTATTGTTGTAGAACAGATCAATATTAAACTAAATCACAACTATTAAAACTTTGACAATATGTGGCATATATAAGAGTAAAGTATGGAAATAACTTAGGAAATGTATTTAAAAAATTTTTCATTTTTGTAATTCATTTCAGTAATTCTAACTGAAAATTTTTGTAACTACAATTGGCAGATGGCATGTACATGGATTTACTTCAGAAGACGAACACCTAGATCAAACCCTGATAACATTTGAAATCTAACATCAATGATTCTTCAGTAGCCGCTAAAACAGGTTTATAATTTCTTCGTTCCATGTACGTTTAGCATTCCAATGCTTAGAGAATATCCACCCCCAGTCAAAAACCCCTCAGAAATCTATTCTATAAAGTCATACTTTTGGTTAACCAAAATTTGGATTTATAACGATGGTTTTAATATATCTCAATAATATGTAGGTTAGGACCTATATTATAATTTTATTGAAATAGTGCTTCAAAGAAAAGATTAACTTTGCAGCTTTCCTTGAAGCGTCCGGAAAAATAAACCAGTATTCCTGAAAAATGTTTCAAAGAAAAGCGATTGTCTGGGTGAAGTGTAGATAGTAGGCGATGTGTAAACAAAATCGTCGCAACTATTTTCGAGAAAATTGTAAAAATCTGAAAAAAAATCATTGAGACTAAAGTCGCAATTTCGCTGAATGGATTTCGATACAAACCTCTGAAAAACGGTGGTCATATCTAAACGGAATAACAAGCTTGAGAAGTTTCCTGCGGTTCTTTGGTTTTTTGAACGATATTTTTGAGCTTTCCCACAACATTTCTTAGACCATTTGTGAATAAAAACCTCCTTTTTTTCTTCGTATTTTATGTGAAAACTCTATTTCGAAAATTTGACAACATTATAATACTTCTTCTTACGTATGTTGTAATTTTTCCGGGTTACGTTTGGAAAATGAACCTTTTTTGTACAGCCTTATTTTCTTTTTATTATTATAATATGTTATACATTTAGTTTTCCTGACGCTTCGGCATTTTACATGCTATTTTCAAAGGATAACAATGTTATACATCTGAATTTTTTTTTTCCAAAGTACAATGAAAATATGTAATTATAAAGAAATATATATTAATTGAATTTACTTGTCCACAAATTGTTAATACCAATCTTATATTGTTTTATTTATTGTAGTTTTTGTGCTATTGCTTTTCTCGTGCGTGTTATACAGTATATTTTAGTTGGAACATCTTTTCCTCGTTTTTTTTATACATTATATGTAGAGTTAAGTAACGGTATGTTACTTGTCCAATTGTAGAAGTTGTTGGCCGTTAGAAATGATCTGATGTATCTCTTAGTTGGCTGATCGGCCGGGGGTATCATAAGAAAAACACTAAAAAATTTTTTAAGTGTTTTTTATTAATGGCCCGACGTTTCGACAAACATTGTTTGTCTTCTTCAGGGGCTATCTATAAAGAAAAAATATACATAAGAATCTAGCTAGCATTAACAGAACAAAACAAAAATAAAAATGGTAATGGAAAACTAAAAACAAATTACCCAGGTAAATATAAAAAAATTATGGAACTATTACAGACCTTGTAAATACAGAACTTGTTTGCTCTATTACA
>JAAEAF010011742.1:0-30379 GCA_011037195.1 Triatoma infestans | reverse complement strand
AAATGCATTTACGCACGCCGTGCCGGACTCCCGGAGACTACCGGCTAAAACACCCCCCTCTGCTGGGACCTAGCCTGGATTCGCTGATTCCAGCACTACATCAGGCTAGGCCTCTGTCCTAACCCCCTAGGGGTTCCTCCTTTCCTGTTCCTCTAAATCCTTCTTCTTTGCGACGAGAATTTCCCTCGCGTATCTCGCTATCAGACTCCAGTTTGTCTCGCTGGACAGCATTGTCTCTACCAGAGAGTCTGGAGTCTGCCGCCCAATCACCGCCTCCAAGTCCCTCCTCAGACGCTGCCATCGGTTACACGCAAAAAAGGTGTGCGAGGCATCATCTCTGCTTCCCGGACAGTAGAGGCACGCGTCCTCCTCAGCCTTCCCCATCCTCTTCAGGTACGTCCTGAAATACCCGTGCCCCCTCAGAAGTTGGGTGAGGTAGAAGTCTACCTCTCCATGCGGTCTTCTCACCCACCCATTCCTTGACTCCTCTGATTAGCTTGGCAGTCCATTGACCCCGCTGATCGCTCTCCCAGGAGGCTTGCCAGTTCTGGAAGGTTCGATTTCTTTCTTCCCTGGAGAGTATTTCTTTTATTCCTTCCGCTCTCCTGTCATACAATCTCTCTCCTGCGTAGACTGTTAAGGTTGGCTGTAGGCAGGAATCACACCGACTTTTTCGGGAGAGGTTCCCACAACTTCAAGTAACGGAACAAAGAGTTGCCGACCAGCGACGCGTGATTGTTACTAACAATCTTCTACCCACGAATATCCTGGACGAACTTCGTTAGGAGGCCAGATGTCACCTTGACGGAAATATCATCAGACGGGATAATGTGGAACCACCGGGTGGGACTAATGAAGAGAATCCGGAAACCCTAGCCTCGGAGAAGGCTGATGCTCCCAGGCCTGAGCCAAAGAGTGATGACAGAAGATCCAGCGAACTGCTGCAGAATCTTAGGGACGAATTCGCAGTAGCATATGAAATGTCAGCTAGCATGGAACCCGATAGGCGCCCGCAATTGCCCCGTGTGAAATGGTCCCCTTTTTCGGCGAAATTAGGAATGCGCTCAGCCGATACCCGAATCGGAAGGCCCCTGGTGCCGACGGTATCCACTATTTCTGGTGGAAGAAATTCACAACCACGCACAATAGTTTAGCCACTTGGTTGAGTCATATTGTTCGCAGGCCGGAATCCATGCCGCTGTTTATGACTAGTGGACTGACCTTCCTGAAACATATGGGGGGCAGCACCCGGGACCCAGGCCATTATAGACCTATCACGTGTCTGTGCACCATTTATAAGGTACTCACCAGTGCCTAGCTGACAGAATCTATGATCATGTTGATGGCCAGAACATCATATCGGAAGCGCAAAAAGGCTGTGCGAGAGGCACTTACGGGTGTTAAGAACTTCTGACGGTTGACTCTGTAGTTATGGAACAGGCTAAGAGAATGAAACGTAATCTGTGCATGGCATATATTGACTATCAGAAAGCGTATGACTCGGTACCACGCACCTGGCTGATAGATATCCTGAAAATATATGGGGTGCCCACCAGTATAATAAGCTTCCTCAGTGCAGCCATGGGGAGCTGGCGCACATGCTTGATTACCCCGCAAAGAGCGACCACTGTGCGGTCCAGGTCCATACCGGTCAGGAGGGGTATCTTTCAGGGCGACGCATTGAGCCCACTCTGGTTTGTCCTCGCGGTTAACCCGCTGTCTCGATTGCTTGATTCCTCAGCTACGGCTATTCTTTGAGTGGCACCGCTGCGTCCGAACATAAGTTATCACACTTGTTGTACATGGATGATCTGAAGGTATACGCCGGTCGCAAAGACCGACTCAAACTCCTCCTTCATCTGGTCAGAATGTTCTCCGCAGACATCTCTATGACGTTCGGACTTGATAAGTGTCGCACTCAAACGATCCTACGTGGCAAAATAACACCCGCTCCTAATCAGATCGATGACCATAGGGAATTCGAAGTCATAGTGGAAACAGAAATGTACAAATACCCTGGAATACAGCAAGCGAGAGGCATAGAACACAAAGTGGTTAAGCAGCTTGTGATTGACAAGTTCAAAAAGCGTTTTCACTTGACAGTTAAGACAGGTCTCCGAAGTGGCAATTTGACTCGGGCTATCAACTCGTACTGCGTTCCGGTCTTGTCGTATACGTTTGGGGTGATAAAGTGGTCCGCCACAGAATTGGGGGCGCTGCAGCGCTCAATTAGAACAGCGCTTACCAGGCAAAATAAACACCACCCCAGGTCTGCCATCGAAAGAATCGAGTTGCCGCGATCGGAAGGAGGACGTGGTATAGTCAGTATCGCGGGCCTTCATGATACACAGGTTGCTCATGAGAGCTTTATTTCTATACCCACTGGGACTCGAGTCTGATCGGTGCAGTAGTGGCGGCTGATAAGGGATATACCCCTTTAGATTTACACAGGGCGTCTTCGGGGATGCCGGAGGTTCGGGACTCCACCACTGATATGGTCGCAGCATGGCGTGCCAAGGCCTTACATGGGCAATACCCCGCGGCACTAGATGGTGACGCCATAGACAAAGAGGCGTCAGTGATGTGGCTTACCCAAGGGCAACTTTGCCCAGAAACTGAGGGGACCCTAATTGCCATTCAGGATCAGGTGGTGGCACCAGGTATTATATGCGCTATATTATAGGAGATGTCAGTGTCCAGGATGTCAAGTGCAGATAGTGCCACTCTGCCACAGAGACGATCCACCACCTTCTTTCTGCCTGTCCAATGTTGGCATAGACGGAGTACCTTAAGAGGCACAATAGTATGGCCAAGATACTGCACCGGGAGTTGGCATTGAAGTTAGGTATTCGCTCAGTCGTCCCACCCTACTACCAGTATGATCCCGAACCGGTGCTAGAGAGCTCCGGGCACACACTCTATTGGGATCGCGTGGTGCTCACGGATCACACAGTAGAGGGCACCCGACCTGATATTGTGTGGCACAATAAGAGTGAGGGTAAGGTTTATATCATAGATGTTACAGTCCCGGACTCGGCTAATGTTGTGCGGGCGTTCAATGAGAAATTGATTAAGTACAGGCCGCTGGCAGCTGAGGTTGCTTCTCTTTGGAGAGACGTTAAATCTGTCGACATTGTGCCGATTGTCATCTCTGCAGCCGGTTTAATCCCGCGCGCTATCCAGGATGGACTGCTCAAACTTGGGATTGATAGAAAGACGCTGGCTCTGATGCAGCAAGCTGTAATCCTCCATTCCTGTAGGATCGTCAGGGAGATTTTGCGGCAGGGAAAGGACGAGCCAGGGTCGCGGGACCCCTCATAACGATGGCCAAGTCGGCCTATTACTGATATAGAAATGCATAAAAATACAAAAAATTAAAAACTGACAAAGAAAAGAAAAATTTTACTTATAGTGATCCACGTGCCTCCCTTGCCTAAAGGCCGCGAGACACTTAAAAAAAAGAAAAGAAATAATAATAATAATAGTAAGGGCATTAAAGGTAGCGATTAACAAGTGGTAGCGCGCTGGATTCCAACGCGAATGTCCCGGGTTCGAGTGCAGCACTGTACACTTAGATTTTCTCTACCTAGGAGCCTCTACAGCACAAGGCCCGGAGATCGGTAATGCGCCAGTGATCACAAATATCGACTCGCCTAAATTATTTAAAAAAAAACAACAATTGAATAACAATTATTATAACAAAAAATCTGACATGAAGCACTCAAACGGATTGCAAATTTCACATATAATCGAAAATACACAAATAGCATCCGAAATATAATCAGGAAAAATGTTTTAAATAAAAGCTATAGCTACTTTTATGTTTAGTTGATATACACCAAGTTTTGAAGAAATTCGTTGTTTTTCGAGGAAATCACAAAACAAAAAACTGAAAACTTTATTCAAGAATAACACTTGAGTTTCCGTCAGTGGTTTGCTATAAACCGACGTTTCGCAAGGTACAAGAATGTCGACTTTTTTTTATTGGCAATGATTCCAGCGTGTTCTTTCAACCACACCAGCTGCACTCTGCTCATTGCATTTACCAAACGAATTGCTCTTTTAATAATAATAGATCTATAACATCACCGGGGTGCTTTATTTTTTGGAGTGCACTTAAAACCAACAGGTAGTATTCCTCATATTCATCTGTTGCACATAATATATATATATATATATATATAATATTTTTCTGGAAAAAAAAAATGATTTATGGGAAGTACTGGGAGGAAGCGATGAAGCTTGGAAAAAGTAACTTTAGACAGAGCCATCCATAGGCCCGCATATTGGTACAGACATGTTGATGACACCTTCGTTACTCTTTGGGGCATGGGAATGACAAATTGCACTCTCTTTTCTCTTTCACACTTAAACATAACATACACACATCCGAACATAAAATTCACGATGGAAATTGAAGAGAATGGGTGACGGCTTCTCCTTATTTGGGATGAAATACAAGGTTGTTACAAACTTTTTGTGCATGAAAATAACACTGAACTTTAAAGATAGATTATAAATTCTATTGGCTGGTTTTGTTTATATAACTTATATCAGTGTTTACTTTGATCAATCTTTAATTCCAATTATGTGCCCCCAAACCTACTTACTTCGCATTTGCTAAAATGTTCGAAGAAAAAGTTGTGATACGTTGGCCTTCTGAGACATTATTGAAAAAAAAAAATCTGGTGTGAAACACTCACATAACTTTCTCTTACTCCACTTATCAAAAATTATAATTGACAAATTTTATAGTTTGTGTACCAAATTAATAAAATACGACGAAAACTGAAAAACCGTTCAGTAAAAGCGCACTTCCGGTTAACTAATTTCCTTGAAACTCGGAATTTTGGCCATCTATTTATTTCTAATTAATTTTGTTGGATGATAGAATTGTGTAATCAACTATGATAGCACTTTAGAGAAAAACATAACCACACCCTTCCCCTAAAAGTGCCATTAAATGAATTTTCCTAGAGAAATGTTTTAAGTAAAAGTTGTAACTCTTTGTATGAGTATTAATATATCATGTTTAAAGAAAATCGTCGCAGCCATTTTTGAGAAAATCGCGAAAAAGTGAAAAAATCATTTAGTAAAAGTGGTAAAGTAAACGCACTTCCGGTTATCCGATTTTTGTCAAACTCGGAATTTCAACAACATATTTAATTCTAATTAACATTATTTAGATGTTAGAATTTTTTAATAAACTGAAATAGCCCTTATTACCCTCTTTCTTTTGGGCGCATTGGGTGGTGCAACCTCCGCACCACCGATAGCCACAAACGGGATAATATAATTATTAAATTGCCCTAGCTCAGTGGAGAAGGGAGGGGTCCCCAAATAAAGACCAATAAAATAAAAGGAAATAGATAAATAAATAAATTAGGACAATAAACCAAAACAAAAGTTGTAGCTCTTTGTATGTGTAGTTGATATACCAAGTTAAGTTTAAAGAAAATCGTGGAGGCATTTTTGAGGAAAATTGCAAAAAAACGTGAAAAAAACACACTAAGGTAAAGTGATACGTTCGGTTGAGGAATTTTGACAGTGACCCACGTCAGATGCCATGATGATACTAGCGGGAATATCAAGTTCAACTTTCTACGGTTTTCGTTTTTGAGTATGCTGTTCAAATACATACACAGACGCACAGACACACAGACACACACACAGACCATTTGCTAAAAACCACTTTTTTTGGACTCAGGGGACCTCAAAACGGATATTTCTGGTGAAAACTCGATATCGAAAATTTGACACGATTACAATACTTCCTCTTATTAGGAGAAGAGAAAGTAAAAATCTAAAATGAAACTCTCACACGACTTTACTTCTTTTAGTGCAATTATAAAATGACAAATTTCTTAAAATCAAATTGCGCATATTGCTCTAATATAAATATAGAGGTGGTGGTGAGGATAACTAGAAAAGTGATGCTTGTACCCAATAGCCATAAATACTGAATTAATTACTAATAAAATTTGAAATTAACGCCACAGATCACACAACTAACCAAACTAATTTTTTTTTTTTTGGAAAAATGTTTTCAAATAAAAGTAATACTTCTTAAGGATGATTAAATGAACCATTATACAGCCAAAATATTATATTTATTTTCTTATTTTTTAAATATGTTTCCCAACGTTTCAACACTTAACGTGTCATTTGCAAAGGGATGCTAGAACATTAAATATTTTTTACATTATACTTAGATATCATTGTATATAATTTATAAATATATTTTATATTATTATTGTCCGAAAATTATACCAACCTTTATTTTTTAAATTACATATCCAGATATATGTTTGATTATACTTTAATAGTTAAAAGGCTTCGTTATTTAATAATTTTTTTTTTAATTTTTGAATTTTTTGAAATTTTTTAACTTTTGTAATATTATATGTGTTATATGTCCATTGTATTTCTTTATAATGAGTCAATTTATTAAAAATTATTTATTCAGCCTTAATTTTGACTTTTTTTATTCTTTATGACCATGTGCTAAAGTATTTAAAAGTAATACGTTTTTATCTAAGAAGGAAGCATACCAGGTTTAAAGGAAATCGTTGAAGTCGTTTTCGAGAAATAAGCATAACGCACCCCCACCCCCCGAAAACCTCCAAAATATCACTTTTTCCGGGAAAATGTTTCAAATAAAAGTGCTAGATATTAACGTGTATAGATAGTATATGAAGCCGTATTCGAGAAAATTAGAAAAACTGGAATAAACAACAACAACAACAACAAAAAATCAGTAAAGTCGCACTTCCGGTTGATGAATTTTGACCGAAATCATCATGTGTGATGTGGTGGTAATACCTAAATGGAATACCAAGTTTGAGCTTTATTGTGACTTTTCGTTTTTGAGATATTCTCGATTGATATGAACGATTGAGATATGTATTAAAACACACACAAACACACACGGACTATTCGCTAAAAACATTTTTTTTCGTATTTAGAGAATCCCAAAACATGTATTTCCGGTGAAATACCCAATTTCGAAAATCTGGCATGATCGCAATACTTCCTCTTACTATGGAGTAAGAGAAAGTAAAAAGAAGTAAGCACAATAGCGGCAGCCTTAAGAAATTTATGCATTTGAAGAAATAGAGGTAGTGCATTGAAATATGGCAGAGCTTAAACGTTTCAAAAAATGTCCAGCCACATGAGCCATGATTAGGCACTTTTCTTTAGTGACCCATAGGATGCTGCCGCTTCGGGTTCCAAATTGTTCATTGTCCATCAGTTTACAAACAAGTAAAACCGTAGCGTTAGATGTTGAACTGAAGACTTTAGCGTTGGCTACTATTACAGAGAAATATCCCAAAGAAAAATGGTTAAGGATCTGCAGAACCACGGCAAAGAGTAGCTGGGTATGGTGTTTACTCCAGTGAGTTCCAGGGATCTTACCCTGCAGGAGCCAATGCAAGCAACTATGACTCTGAGGTGCTTGCTGTTGCAAAAGCAAGTGAGCACCTAAAGAAATATCAACGTAGGAAACATGCGGTCATCCTAGTTGATTCTCAATCTACTATCGTCGCCCTAATAAATCTTGGCGACAGTGATACTTTGCTGGAAGAAAATACAAAACAAGACATCGGGGAGCTACTAGGTCAAAGGTGGATTACCTACCAGTGGGTTCCTAGCCACTGTGGAATCGAAGGTAACGAAAAGGCGGATTAGTTGGCAAAAGAAGGTTGCTTAATGGACCAGCCTGTGGGACTTGTGCCGTACAGGAATATATGCTTCCTGATAAACAGCACTATGAATGAGATGCTGAGGGATCTACACAAACATCAGGCAGAAGGAAAAGCTTAGGTACCCTGTTCGATTCGACCGATCCCTAGTCACTGGACCTCGACGTGTGGTCACTGCAATTTCAGATGACGACTCGCCATGCACTAACTACGCGAGCACTTGCTAGGTGGCGTGGACGTAAATGCCGGATGCCCGCTTTGCACCCACGATGGCACACTGAACGGTGAGCACCTTGCTGTGTGCCAAGCTCTGTACCACCAGCGTGAAGATGCTGCCGAACAAGACCCCTATTACGCTAGGGCTCTCTTATATTGGGTTGCCCGCTACAGAATGGCTAAATTGCCAACAGTAGGCGTTGGATAAAAAAAAAAATGATTAGGTACGTCCTTTGGTCATGAGTAATTGCTCGAATGTGTGAAGAAGGATCCGTATGCGACCATTCATGGTTTATCTACCTTAGTAGGTAGATATAAGTAAGGTAATAATTTTTCTTACGGTAATAAGAAAAAGTAATAATCAGTTTAAAATAGACTCTTATATTTGTAGACCATCCTGCCAAATTTATTCATGAAGGTGATCAATTCAATGAGCCGAGAAGATTGGGATAGAACTTCTAAATCATTAGAATTATTGACATTTCAATTTCTAGAAAGAAAAATAGCAAATATTTCAGATTCAATTGCTTTATTTATAAGATAGCAAGATAAGATAGTAAAGTACTTTATGGTAACAAGGGATATCAACGAAAAGTTGCTTTAAATGACTTTCCTTTTTCTTTTTCTTTTTTTTTTTACATGGGGTGTATTATTATTCCCTTTCCACAGTCGTGTTGTTCTTGATAAGCGTGACATAATTTCTCTAACATTTATTCTGAAATGTTTTCATTTAGAGGGCCGTTCGTGTTAGAAATAGGTATTTACTAAATGACGATTGCTCCAAATTAGATGTTTAAAAACTTAATAAAATAAATAAAACCTTAAAAAACTTGTTAGTTTCATTTAGTCCATTACAACTGCTACTAAAGAGGAAGAATTGCGATCGTGTCAAAATTTGGAACCGTGGGCTGATCCCGTAACAGCTCATAGAAATCTACAAACCCACCTCTCCTCCCTAGAAAATTGGTTCAAAAAATGGGTCATTAAACTTGATAGAAATAAGTCCCAAAACATTACCTTCACTCTACGTCGCATTACTCTTCCCCCAGTCTACTACAACTTAATTCCTTTACCAGTGGTCAACGTTGCTCGCTATCTTGGGCTTTACATAGACCGAAGACTTACATGGAATCCTCATTCACGACTTAAAAGAATAGAACTAAACAGACGCTTTCGATAACTTAAAAGACTACTGGACAACAATCTAAACTCTCCCTAGACAACAAAAGACTAATTTATACATCTATTTTGAAGCCTATCTGGGCGTACGGAATAGAACTATGGGATTCAACCAAGCGCTCAAATCTCAAAGACTCCAATCTCTACAACCCAGTATCCTCCGTAACATTGTAAACGCTCCTTTTTACGTCTCCAACCGAACCATACATACTATTAACCAGCAGACTCACACGAATCCTTTAATTCAACACCTGTCTTCCCGAACACTTCCAAATAACCCTCCTAGACGTCTTAAAAGGCAATGGCCTCGTGATCTCCTCTCAAGTGAAGAGAGTCAATATGATTTTGTATAGCATCAGAGACATTTTCCGTGGTAGCCTGCTTCATTTTGGGACGTCATTCGACCGGTTTAGGGCGTTCGCCCCATCTTCAGGATGCGTTTTTCAGACAGTGTGACAACACAGGTTGCACCAGTCTGACAAAAAAGCATTCCTGAAGATGGGCGAACGCCCGAAACCTGTCGATGACCACAAAATGAAGCAGGGCTACCACGGGAAAATGTCTCTGATGCTTTCCAGCTTGCCGGAACCAACCACCACAACAAGGATTTTGTATAGTTTTGGCGTATCCCCATTGGGTAGCTTCTCCACTCATTTGTAGTATGTGTCTTTGTTATATGTACTTATAGCGCATGCGCTCTGATTGTCGCATGTAATAAAGATTTCAAAAAAAGAAGAAGAAGTTTACACAAATACTTGTGTAGATAGTCTGAGTATGAAAAGATGTTTTAACGAATGGTCGGCGTGTGGGGTGTGTGTGTGTGTGTGTGGGTGTGTGGTGTGTGTGTGTGTGTGACAAAAAGTCTCCTTGTTCCTCTTCTTTACATACCCTACGGTAGGACCTTGATCTCTTGCACAGCAGTCTATTCTTGGACATCTTGTCCATAACTTTCTTCTCCATGGCCTTACTCGCCATTTTTTTGGAGATTCTGCTACATCCTGCAAACATCCGTATCAGGGTTTCCCACGGGTCTTCCGCCTGCAGATACCTTGATACGATTTGCATGGGCGCTCGTTCCTATCCATCTTTGAGATGTCCCAACCAGCGCCACCCTTCCCAGGGAACTACATTATTTCCTTTAATAAGTTGTTTCAACACAGTGTCTTTTGTTCCAATCAATATGTTAAATACAGCTGGACATATTTACATCTTACCCGTAATTACTTTTCTTTTCCAGCAGTTTAATTATATTCATCGGCATATGTCAATGTCCATGCCTCAAAACCATATTAAACGATAGTTTTTGAAAACAGTCTTGTATATGGCAAACGTTGGCCTATATGGGGGACACACCTATTACAGAGCGTCGATCCTTAACGCATCAGCTATATTTTCCGACCATAATTCTATTATAACATCACGCTGGTCTCATTGTTGGTCGTAAGGATTGTTTTTAGTATTTAAATTCCCTCACACCTTCAAAATATGCAGCAAACCTGAAGTTTATGGAAAATTCCTTTGTCTCTATACTCATCATTACTTTATTTTGTCCTCATTATTCGAGCCTAAGAATATAAGTCTTTCATATAGCTTCATTGCCACAGTGCAAGACTTGCAGTGAGCCAACACATCATGGCGTTAGGCTAAATGCTGAGCCCTCGCGATGTAATATGTTGGCCTCCGGCCACTTACATTCCAAATACCAAAAAATTAAAGAGCATGAGTTTGAGCTGTATCTCATTGTCTTAAAACAGGGTTTAACTGGGAATTGAGTGTTTGACAGTTTGTGTGAATGTTTTTATTTTTCTTTTTTTTGAGATATTTTGTTCAACAACACACACACGCACGCAAAGACACAACCATTACTCATCATTTGCTTAAACTTCCTTTTTTAATTTATTTTATTACAGATCTTATAAACATTTAGATAACATTTGTTTTCTCATTTAATTTTTGATTAATTAACACGATCACAATACTTTCACTTTATAGCAAGTAACAGAAGAAAGTATCATTCAATGGCAAACACATAGAAACGAACACTTTAGATATAAACAAAATTATCAACCTTTTTCTTGTAAGATATATTAAAGTTATATAAGTTCAATTACATGTGAGTGAAAGTACTGTAGGTATGGTGGTTGAAAATGGTTTTAAGTATATGTTGGAATTTGTCTTTAGCAGTCAAGTGAGTTTCAACTGTGGACTAACTTGCCTTAATTAAAGGTGAACTTGCTAATTAGCCTTTATTAAATGAACATGAACTGAGGAAATCCTACAAAACAATACGCATATAGTACATTTTCATACTATATGGGAAATTTGGCGTAATAATAGTAAAGTTGGTAAGAAATTTCAACCATAGATTGCATGGTTGTAAACAAAATATGCTTAGATGTCTGATGTAAATTTCGTAGTTAAATTGCAAAACACTAGAAAATGACCTCATAAAACGCGTTTTCTACCTTATTACTCAATAATTATTTTTTTTTTTAAACAAGCAAAATGTTGGTTGGCTGGGGCCCAAAGGACTGCTGATTAAGGATCTAAAGAAAACCAAAAACAAAGAAAGGAATAGATAACTTACAATATCCAAATTACAATAGAAAACATATATAAATAATATTGTACCAATTATACAAGGTAAGAGGATACGAAGAATGACGTGATGATTTAGTACATGAATGTAGTTATTCAGCGAAACTACCATTAGGTGCCCGGAAAGTCGCAAACCCAACGACATTGGCTCCTTGCAGGATGCTGGAACTGAGATGGTTGAGGGAGAGGTTTGGGTAAGAGGATTTGGATTAAAGGGAGAGTTGCTGTTGGAATTTCTTGCAAATGGAATGCGGGCAAAAGGAAGAAATCTTTAGGTCTGTGGGGGATTGTTTTTTGTTTTTTTTATCCTCACGCCGGATACGGTGTATTGCTTATCGGCAATTAAGTTTCGGGCAAAGCAATATCTTATAGGGTTCCGTGTATTATTTTCTTTATTCTCACCCAATTTACTACCCCCCAAAATTCTTTACGTGGGTGGTCAAAAACTCCCTTCCTCGCAAAGGAGGCGTGTGTTTCATTTAATATTCTAGCCTAAATCGATGGCAAGGCAAATAATCGTGGCCTGTCAGGGCTCTGAAGTTAGCAACAAACACAGGCCGTGGCAAAGAATGTGGAATATTTTCCCTCAACAAGCAGCCGTAGCGTTTCCCCTCCATATCCATCGACCATTTATGGTTCACCCTATTGGCAAACACCGCCCGGATTTCCGCTTTGGCAGTCCTTAGCGACTAAGGTATAACCGGTTGGTTCAAGGAACAGCCCTTTTTAGCCAACTAATCGGCTATCTCATTTTCAAACACTCCGCAATGTGCTGGAACCCATTGCATCATTATTGTCCACTTCAGGCTGAGCAATTCGTGGAGATGCCATCTGGCTTCTTCCTGGTACACCGTGTCTGGGGGGGTTATCATTTATTAAAGCTATGATGCCAGCGCATGAATCTACCAGTAACACTATCTTGGTCGAATTTAATTTATGGAGTATGAGAAAGGCTTGCCTTAAAGTAAACATTTCTGCATCAAAATTTGTAGCCTTTCTGCCAACAGGGAAGGATTCTTTGATAAGGCCTCGCAGAAAACACCAGCACCAGCAGTTTGCGTTATACTATCTGCTGAACTATCTTTATATATTTGCATCTACCCACTATATCTTTCCTCGATCATTTCCAGGGCTGATACTTTAAGGTGCGGCAAAAGACAGTCTTTCTTTGCCTTATCTAGTCCGATTTCTAAAGAATACTGGGGTTTCAATCGAGTGAAAGAGGTTGTATTATATAGGATGGGTTGTTTTACTGGTGCCTCCAGGTCACATTCACTTTCTAATGCTTTCACACTGTGTGGATTGTGAGGTTGGAGACGTAATAAGTAGCATCGACAATGCTTAGGAGAATTTTTGTATACAGGGTTTGTATTCAGCCAGGGCAAAGGTTGGCACGTTTTGCTTGGCCGTAAAGTTCTAATCCGTACATCCAGATGGATGCGAATAGTGAAGTACAGAGTCGTTTTTTGTTCTGTAAAGTGAGTTTGGAGCGCTTGTCAAGGGGTCTAGCAAGTACTCTGAAACGATTGTTAAAAGAAGTTCATTTAAGTTTGGTGTGTGGGTTTCACGTTATTCGCTTGTCAAGGTACATACCAAGATAGCGAATGGAGTCTGCAGGTAGGATAGTTGTGCTGAATTGGTAAACTTTCGAGTATATATTTTAGAAAATTGCAAAAAAATGATACACGATTTTCTCTTGTAGCTGTTAATAATATATCTGAAATGATAAATTTTCTTTAAAACATAAAGAAAAAATCCTTACATAAATATAAAAATGGAGGGGGACAATTACCTACCCAGGCAGGTAGAAGAATTGGATTACATTGTAATCCAGAAGAGAGCGCCAACAATATTGAACAAACACAATTGAAATATTACGTCGCGGATTCCGCAGAACCTCCTAAAAAAACTTTTTCCAGGAAAATGGCACAAATACAAGTGATAGGCCTATATCTGAGTAGTTACATTTATAATAATTCAATAAAATTCAGAGAGGGTGATATGGACCCCTGGAAAGTAAGCTTCATCCAGGACGTCCTCTCTCCTTAGATTCAGCACCTTCTTGTAACAGCTGTAGAGGTGAATCCTTGCATCAGCAACAGGAAACTTTCAGGTGAATGAGGCGTGGTCCCACTTAACCAGAAACCTCCACCTGTAAGCAGCGGCCATAGTTCCCAGAGGCTGCCGAAATATCCACATCAATTTACGTTCTTAACAAATCGCACGCCGAGTCTGTAAAACCCTTCTTCAAAACCCGATTGATTTTCGTTACATCAAACGAATTGCGAAAAAAAGTGAGTTTATTTTGACAACGAACAAACAAAAACAATGGGTTTAGATTAGGCCAACCAGTTGTACCCGTATCCTGAAGAAAAAGAGATTTGAGAAAAAAGTGATGCTGTACGTGTGGTGACCAAGTTCCTGACTGTCGTTCGATTACATCCGAATGCGCACACTCCGTTTTGGCTGCAAAAATATCCCTGTTGGGTTAATTGAAAAAGTGTATTCCTACAAGACAATGCAAGGCCGCATACATCACGTCAAACGTACTCAGTAATCGAAAATTTAAGTTTTGAGCTCCTCTCTCCCGCAGCTCACAGCTCAGATTTGGCACCCTCTGATTGCCATCTCTTCCGCTCCATAGACCACTTTTTACATGGTAAAAAATTTACAAATATGGAGGAGGTGTAGACGGGACGTTTGGAATTTTTTGTCTCCAAAGATAGCACCAGATATCGGAAGGACATAGAATTGTTGGCACCCAGATGGGTTCAAGTTGTAATAAAATGAAGGCCTGTATTTCGAGGAGTAAGCTTAATAAGTGAGTAAACAAACCATTCTTTTAATTATAAGGTGAACGCACACTTTTGTTACACACTTTTGAAATAACTCTTAAACGAAGCAAGATATCTAAAAAGTGAACATAACGTTTGTTGAAGTATTTTTGCTCTAGTTTACGATGGTGTTAATAATTTTTTTTTATTTTATTGCCGCCTTACACCTTAAATCGGTGGTTGAAAGTTGCGATTTCCTTTTGAACCCCACTTTTTACTAGTGTATTGAAAACTAGTGTAATAAGAAAAATGGCGTTAATTTCACTTCAAAATTTCAAACCCTTGGCGAGATATTCAACCACAGAGATTTCGTCGTTTTTCCCCTATTTTTCTGTTTCGTAAACTAAAATTAAAAGCGGATTTTCTTATTAATTTCGAATAAATAAGGGAGTTCAAATGCTGGCAACACTTAAAAGCTATTTTAAAACCATAAGGGACTTAAAAAGCACGGAAAACATAATTAAAACAAAACAATTTTCCAGTTTATTTACAAAAATCGAAAAAAAATATTTCCTATTTATTCTAAATGACTTCCTCGGCTTTAACGGCACAACCGCAGTCTCTGCCCAACATATGAAGTTGCTAATCGTATCATGTCTGCCGGAATTGCTAAGCAGGTTTGGATTAAGTCTTCTCTTAGGTGCTTCTGGATTGTTGGTTTCTTGGTTTAAAAAATCAAGAGGCTTAAATTTGACGATCTGGAAGGTAATCTTGCCGGGCCCAATCAGCCGTTACTGAACATCTCATTCACTTCTCTCCTCGCCACTAAGGCATAATGCTCGGGACAACCATCTTGTTGGAACCACATTCTTGTTTTGACATTCAATGGGTCATCCTCCAGCAACTATTGTAACTGTTGGCGAATAAAGTTAGCGTATTCTTGCCCATTTAAGGTACCTGGCAGAAAGTATGGGCCAATAGTTTTGTCTTCAACCATTCCGCAACAAACATTAACAAACAATTGTTCAGTAACCGCTGGATCGGGAGACAAGGACAGGTAAGCCGGACTTCCAGACCGCTAGATTTAGCCGCTCTTGATTTCTTTCTTTGGGGATATCTCAAAGAAAAAATTTATGCCAAGGAACCAACAACTTCAGAAGCCCTTAGACAAGACTTAATCCAAAGCTGCTTAGCGATTCCGGCAGAAATGATACGGTTAGTAACTTCATCTGTTGGGCAGCGACTGCGCTTGTGCCATTTAAACCAAGGAAGTCATTTTGAATGAAAAGCAAATATTTTTTTACCGATTTTTATAGATAAACTGGAAAATTGTTTTGTTTTAATGATGTCCCTTATAGTTTTAAAATAGCTTTCAACTTTTAACAGCATTTGAACTCTCTTATTTATTCGAAATTAATAAGAAAATTCCTTTTAATTTAGTTTATGAAACAGAAAAATAGGAAAAAAAAAGACGAAAATGTAATCTTTATGATTGAATATCACGGCAACGGTTTGAAATATTGAAGTGAAATTAACGGCATTTTTCTTCCATTTTTTTACTAGTTTTCAATACAGTAGCAAAAAGTGGGCGTCAAAAGCAAATCGCAACTTTCAATCACCGATTTCAGGTGTGAGGCGGTAATAAAATAAAAAAACATTAACACCATCATAAACTAGAGCGAAAATACTTCAACAAACGTTATGTTCACTTTTTTGATATCTCGCTTCGTTTAGGAGCTATTTCAAAAGTGGCCCGTTTAAATGGGACACTCTGTATATTAAGATGTCACTTTAGAAGGAAAGTCTAACGTCACACTACGCTCCCAAAACAACCCCTTAAATGAATTTTCCGGAAAGCAAAGTGTTATAGCTGTTTTTAATGATTAGTCGATAGAACAAAGTTTAAAGAAAATAGTTGGTGCTATTTTTGCGTATTTAAGAAAATCGCAAAAAAAACAACAACACACAGACACACATATGAAAGTTCAATGAAGTTACAAATTTTAATAATTAAGATAAAATTTAGCAATACGTTAATGTTTAACCGGTATGTAATGTTGAGGTCTCTTTTTATAAATTAAACTCAAAGCAAGTGTTTTATACTGATCTCTTTTCAAGGTTTTCTTAATCCAGCATTCAAAAAGTAAGTTCACTAAACCATGAACAAATATACAAACAAAACACCTAAACTTCCTTTTTTGGTAAAAACTAATCTAGATAATTGGCCAGAAATGTTAGATGGAAAACGATGATGGTCTGATCTGTAAGAAAACAGACCTTTAGTTAAATAACCCTCATCACCCGGTTTCCTTAACTTACCTGTTTGTTTATATTACTTTTCTAATTTTCAAGATTATGGCTCGTATAAGAAAGTTGAATGGATATAAAAATTACGCAATAACTACCGCGTAAATAATATCTTTATAAAAAGTTGAAAATATTCGTTGTAAATATTCACACGAAGCTCGCTCTTCTTCAAGACCGGCTTCAGGAGCGGGTAGGAAATACTTATCGGAGGAAAAATGATCGTATTTGAAATATTAAACCATTTAATTAAATTATGGACTTTAATTTTGGCCTTAATAAAATGACACTATTAATAAAATGACACTATTTTTTTTTTATTTTTTTATGACAACTAGTTAAAAGTTTAATGCAAAAAAAAAAACACCGGAAACCAATTTTTCCAGCATAGGCTGAAAATAATACTTTTACATACTGCTTGTAAGAGGAAGTAAACCGATCGTGTAAAATTTTCTGAGTTTTCACCGGAAATATGTTTTGAGGTCCCTAAGTTCGAAAAAGTGGGTTTTAAGAAAATTGGTCTCTTTCACTCTTTCAAAAATGGAAAATCCCAAAAAGCTGAAGTTTAGTTAGTCGTCTAGAAATACTAGGGATAATGTTTAGGGATCAGGGGATGCTACAATAAGGTTATGGTCAAAACTGGTAGATCCGTTTTTTTTTTTGTGACCTCGAAACGAATCTTTTTTTTTTTTACTTTTTTTTAATTAATGGCGCGTTAAATCTATAGTCATTGGCGCCCGGAGCCTTTTCAGTGCACTGCTGGCCTTTGAGCAGTGTTCTCTAGTTACAGACAAAACTATCCATCACCAGACAGTGAGTGAGCTGTAGAGGATTTTAGGAAGAAAAAAATCTAAGGGTAGCACGGCTGGACTCGAACCCGGGTCCTCCGCATCGGAGTCCAGTACGCTAATCACTTTATCAATTCCCTTCCCTAAATGATTTTTTTTTTTAAATTTAGTATATTAACTAATCATATAATTTTTTTTTTTTAATTTATTTTGCAACCGTATACAATGTAGAACAAGCAAAAATGATGAGTGCGTAATTTGTGTACATATATATATAAGTCAATATATACATATGTACATCGCGGGAGTCAATATAAGATGTCTCTTGTATGCGGATGACGTGGTCATTTTGGCACCCTCCCCAGTAAAGCTGCAGAGAATGATTAATAATTAGGAAAAGTATTGCCAGGCGTGGAATTTGAGCCAACCTTGCCAAATCGAAAATTATAGTTTTTCGAAATGGAGGTAGACCGTCTAAGTATGAGAGGTGGTGGCTAGGAGGTGAACTTGTTGAAGTGCTGAAGGAGTACAAATATTTGGGGGTAATTGTTACCCCCGGAATATCTCTCGGCCGCCACTTCTCGGAGAGGGTGAGTCAGGCGAAGTTTGGTTTGAATGCAGCTTGGCACGGTTTTATGATGAAAAAGGATATCCCTTATTCATCCAAATTGGAGGTATATAAATCGGTGTCTCGAGCGATAATAAGTTATGGCAGCCAAGCTTGGGGTTTCGAGCCGTACGACCAGCTTGAGAAATTAAAACGGCTGTTTATCAAAAAAGTATTTTTATTGCCGAAATATGCTCCCAACTATATTCTGGCATACGAAACGGGTATTAATTCAATCTATTCCCATACGCTAAAAGTCCACTTTGCTTATGTAACAAAGATTTTGGAATTGCCTGCTTGTCGTTAGCCTCACATTTTGGCCAGAGAAGTTATTTCTAAAAAAGTTTATTGGTACAGAAGGTGGCTGGAGCTGGGGCTAAGTTATGGCATCCAAATAGATGTTTTTAATGTTACTGAGCTACGGAAAGAATTAAGAACCGTTAGACAGTTTGTAGAAGAGTCAGAGCAACAATGTATTTTTAAAAGATGTTTAGAGTCTAGATTCAGTCTATATTCAGAACTCTGCGCTCTCAGTATGTATACCCCATATATAAACAATGAGTTTGACGGACGAGCTATGAGTTTAATATTTAAGTGGAGGGCTGAACTATTAAATTTGAATTGCAAACCATGGAAGCAGGAGGGTGCAGATATATGTCCTCTGTGCAATTTTGAACAAAAAGTGGATACCTCGCACTTTATTGGTATATGTCAGGGATTGAAAGAATTAAGGTACGCTGGTTAGGCAAGGATTCATGTACCGAGGATGAAGTGCTTGACTTACTGAGAGGAGTAAACTGGTTCCAGTTAGTAAAATTTGTGCAGCATGCCTTAGTTTATCGCAAACAATCATTATTATAAAGATTTATTTTTTTGTTGTATAAAGATTTGTTTTACTTTTTCTTTTATTTCATTTTATTTTTATTATAATATAGTTAATATGTTAACTTGTATCGATTGTTCCGCTTATATATCATTGCAATTTGTTTTTATGTATTTTTTTATTTTTTTTATTGTATTCTTCATAAAGTAATTGATAACACAGACCTCGACAGACGGATATATTCCATGTCTATGAGTTGTAATTATTTGTTCTATAGAAGTATTATGTAATTTATTTTTAATTAATAAACAGATTTCATTCATATATATATGTACATGTTGCTTGAGAGATATGTACGACGACCATCCACTGATGGTGGACGCCGTTAGCTTGCCACTATTTCAAGCTTACACAGCAGCTACCCTAGGAGGTCGACGTTATACGTTAAGATGGTCGTGTGGCCCACCGCCGCTTCAGCCTCCGACTAGGATTTTTGAGCACTGTTCTGGTGGACATATTCTGAGATCAGAGAATTATGGTGACAATTTAGTTTGGAGTGAAATTTTGTGTAACGAAATTGGGCTAGCTCTGTGGTTGGAGATGTAGAAGGGAGCATCAACTACTGTTCTTAGGATCTTAGATTGTGGAGTTTGAAGTCCCGCGAGCCACTTACTTTCCTATCTTCTGGAAATTCTCTTTAATAAGAATGATAGCTAAACTAAATAAACCTACACATCTCCCTAGCTCATACCGACCAATCAGCCTCCTACCCATCATAGGAAAAATTCTAGAAAAACTTTTACTACTTCGCCTCCAAACTGAAATAGCACAACTAAATGTCATTCCTGAACACCAATTCGGTTTTTGGAGTTGCCACCCGACTGTTCATCAAATGCATCGCGTTGTGAATGCAATCGCTACCTCTCTGGGAACTGAAGCAGTATTGTCCAGGAGTCTTCTTGGACATAGCTCAAGCTTTTGACCGAGTATGGCATATGGGATTACTTTACAAGCTCAAGGGCATCCTATCTCCTACTTATTGTATGATATTAAATCTTATCTCATCGATCATTTCTTCCAAGTCATTCAAAGTTCATCATCATCTGTTATGTATCCAGTTCTAGCAGGAGTTCCTCAAGGGCGCATTCTTTCACTAATCATATATAGAGCTACAACTTTTATTTGTAACATTTTACCGGGAAAATGATGTTATGCATTCCGCCAAAGTGCCATTCAATATAATCTCCCCCTCACACACGCACACACATCTCGCCAAAAAACCGCCTTAAATGAATTTTTCCACAAAAATCTTGTCATCAATCAATAATGTAATCAGTTACGACTACAAATTAAAGTTTATAGGTCTTAATATGTATAGTTGTTATATCAAATTTAAAGAAAATTGTTAGAGTCCGTTTTCGAGAAAATCGTAATAAACTAAAAAATTTGATCAGTAAAGTGGGTACTTCCGGTTGAGGAATTTTCACAGGTAAGTTCCTGTTGTATTCCAGATGGAATATCAGTTTTGAAGTTTCTGCATAGAGCTTTTTCCTAAAATCTTCATGCGGACAACCGATATATATATCTGTATATAATATGTATACAGGGTGTCCCATTTAAATGGGCCACTTTTAAAATAACTCTTAACCGAAGAATGATATCAAAAAAGTGAACCTAACGTTTGTTGAAGTATTTGCGCTCTAGTTTATGACGTTGTTAATGTTATTTGATTTTATTGCCGCCTTACACCTTAAATCGGTGATTGAATGTTGCGATTTTCTTTTGACCCCCCAATTTTTACTACTGTATTATTATTATTATTATTATGATATATTATTAGTATTTATTATTATTCCAGAGGGGAGGGCAAAACCACCCTATCTAAAGCCTCCAGGGCCCATATAGCTACCCCTAAAGAGTAACCCACATGGTACTAGAAACGAAAAGTCCAGGACCAGGTTTTAACCATCTAAGTTTCAACACAGACCAAACAAATCGGACCAAAACCTTAAAAGGACACAGCTTAAGATCCTCTACCGATATCCTATTCCGGCCGAAGGTCCTAAACCTAATCTCCTCACAACCCAACCAATCCGTCATCAGATGCATGGGTGTTTCCTCCTCAGTCTCACAAACTCTACAGTCTCACAAAGGGGTCAGGAATGAGTCCCATTGTATAGAGATGTCTCCTTAAGCCACAATGCCTAGTGAGGAAGCCAACCAGATGCCTGAGAGATTACCAGATTACTACTGTATTGAAAACTACTAAAAAAAAATGAAGAAAAATATCATTAATTTCACTTCAATATTTCAAACCGTTGCCGAGATATTCAACCATAAAGATTTCTTCGTTTTTTTCCTATTTTTCTGTTTCATAAACTAAAATTAAAAATGGATTTTCTTAATAATTTCTTATAAATAAGAGAGTTTAAATGCTGACAACACTTAAAACCTATTATAGAACCATTAGGGACTTAAAAATCAGGTAAAACATCATTATAACAAAACAATATTCCAGTTTATTTACAAAAATCTATAAAAAAAAAATATTTCCTATGTATTCAAAATGACTTTTTCAGCTTAACCGGCACAAGCGCAGTTGCTGCCCAACAAATAAAGTTGCTAATCGTATCATACCTGCCGGAATTGCTAAACAGGTGTGGATTAAGTCTTCTCTAAGTACTTCTAGAGTTGTTGGTTCACTGACATAAATTTTTTATTTCAGATATCGCCAAAAAAAAAAAAAAAAAAATTCAAGAGGGGTTAATCTGGCTATCTGGAGAGGAGAAATGAAATGTTCAGTAGCCGCTGGATCGAGAGACGGGGACCGGTAAGCTGGCCTTCCAGATCGCCAGATTTAACCCCCCCTTGTGATTTTTGTTTGGTTTTAATGATGTTTAACCTGATTTTTAAATCCCTTATGGTTTTAAAATAGCTCTTGTGTAGGAGATTAGCGGGTAAGACCTGGGGAGTTAATCCCCGAGGTATCCATTGGATTTACGAGAAGTTGGTGAAGCCAAGGATGCTGTACGCATCTGTGGTGTGGTGGCCTGGCTCCTTGGTGGGGAGGAATAGCAAGAAGCTGTTGGGAGTACAGCGCATGGCCTGTTTGGCTATTACTGGCGCGATGAGAACGACACCGACGGTGGCATTAGAGATGTTGTTGGGGCTAATCCCCCTACAGTATGTGGTGGTGGGAGAGGCAATGAAAGGTACCTCAGAATGAGGTGCAAGGGAGAATGGGTGAGAACCTTCCGGGGGGATCACACTAAGATCGAGGACGAAATTTGGCGAGTGAACCGATTTCTGCTATCCAAACTTGATGAGACGAGCAAGAAATGGGGATTTGAGAGAGATTATGAGATTACGATTGGCAGTATAGGGGATGATAACCTCACGAGGCCAACGGAGTCGGGCAGCGGTATTATTCGCTGCTATTCAGATGGCTCTAGGCAGGAGGGTACTGGCCTGTCGGGGGCGGGAGCATGGTTTCAGGAGTTGGATAGAGGGAGTTCGGTGGCCTTAGGTGGTTTGGCCACTGTTTTCCAGTCTGAGGTGGTGGGCATCATTGAATGCTGCCACCTTGTGGGGGAGTGGCTAGGAGAGTTTAAGAAGTGCGGATCTTCTCTGATAGTCAAGCCGCACTAAGGGCTTTGAGTAAGCCGTGGTGGAGTTCGAAATTAGTGGGAGAATGTAGGAGAAGGCTTAACGCTTTGGCTCGGAGGGGTAAGGTGCATCTCTATTGGATACCCGGACATGCGGGAATAGAGGGCAATGAGAGGGCGGATCGGCTGGCCAGGGAGGGATCGTCATTACCATTTTATGGTCCTGAACCAGCCCTGGCCGTTACAAAGACGTTTCGCGACAAACAGATTAGACTTTGGGAGACGAGAGCTTTGGAGAAACGCTGGGGGACACGCAGGGGTGCCTCCAAGCCAAAAGATTTATAAAGGCAAGCAAGCAGGGAATCTCGGAGTATCTCCTGTCTCTTAGTAGGACGGGTTTGAGGACCTTGGTAGGAATAGTGACTGGACACACTTGGGTGTCCAGTCACTTGTTTAACATAGGGAGGACACGGAGTCCCATTTGTCAGAATTGTGATGACGGAGTTAGGGAAACGGTGTTTCACTACCTATGTCAGTGTCCCCGTTTCGCCGGAACTAGGTTTCGTATATTTGGGAGGACACCACTCTCGCAGGATTGCCTGGGCGAGTTGGAGTTTGGGGATATCTTGAGATATTGTAGATTAACCGGCAAGTTACCGGGGGAGATTAATTAAGGGGATACGGGGGGTATCGGGGGGATAAGAGCCACATAGGCTTAGGTCCCGCGCCTTTTTTGGGCACCCGTTTTGATAATAATAATAATAATAATAAAATAGCTCTTAAGTGTTGTAACCATTTGAACTCTCTTATTTATTAGAAATTAATTAGAAAATCCGCTTTTAATTTTAGTTTATGAAACAAAGGAATAGAAAAAAACGACGAAAGTTTAATCTTTATGATTGAATATGTCGGCAACGGTTGAAATGAAATTGATGGCATTTTTCTTCATTTTTATTTTTAGTTTTCAATACAGTAGTAAAAAGTGGGAGTCAAAAGGAAATCGCAACTTTCAATCACCGATTTCAGATGTAAGGCGGCAATAAAATCAAATAATATTAATTAATTAATTAATTAACTAGAACCATCATAAACTAGAGCGCAAATACTTCAACAAACGTTATGTTCACTTTTTTGATAGCTTTTCTTCGTTTAAAAGTTTTTTCAAACGTGGCCCATTTAAATGGAACACCCTATATATATATAATTTTGCTATCGTTGAATAATGTGACGAACTATTGTAATTAATTTAGTGAAGATAGTTCAACTTTCACACAGAAATAAGTTACACACTACATTTTCTCTCACTAGTGCGTGAAAGTAACATTTTTCAACTCTAACTAGCCCGACATCTAGCGTCAATATGTGAAAACGAGATCAAAAAGAATACCATATACACCAGATTATACCAACGGAGCAGCAGGTTATGAGAGAGGGAGTATTTGACTTGAATTAAAAAAAAAAAGCTCTCATATTATAATAACTTTTAATCTTTGTTTATGTTCATATAAATTTAAAAATAACTATATTTTTTTTCAATTCATTTTACTGTTTGTATATGTAGGCCTTAAAAATGATACAAAATATAATGAAACTTTAGCAATTTTACATCATTGAAACATCATTAATTTTCACAAATCTTAATTATTAAATTTCTTGCATGAATTTCCAGGTGGCTAATTTTATTGTAATGTAACATACAAACCTTGTGTACCTTTAAAAGGCAACATTAGAATAGTCGGCTAGTTAGTCCCAAGTTATTGTAAAGTTCACCTCAGAACTTTCCTAATATCAAATAGATGGAAAATTTTAACTTTTCTTATTGCATACAATTTCACAGAACAATAAGTACTTGTGTATAACACGATAAAGTTTTACGTGAAATATTGGGTTACGATATAATTCGATACTTGCTATGGCTTGTTCGATTTGTATCTTATATAGAAAATATATTGAATATTTAGAAATATTTTTAAAATTGTATAATATATGAACTATTATTCTAATAATAAATAATAAAATGTAAATAAAACAGAAAATCTAAAAATTATAAACAGTAAAAGTTTTTACTAATATATTTTATAGTTCTAGTTTTTATTGTTTTTGAATAATTCATAGAAGATTATATATAATGTATACAGTGTTTTTAAGATTTTATATGCAAAACTATTTATTCTGATTGTGAACAATATACAGTAAATAAAACAGAAATCTAAATATTATAAACATCTGTAGTTTCTCTTTATATTCATATATCCGTTAATAAAAGTATTATATTTTTTAAATATTGGAATTTTAAGTTTCACATTTTGGAAACTGTATTTTCACCATAAATACGAGACATGTGCAGTAAGTAAGTGTACTGAATTTTTGTAGGTTACAAAAATTTTTATTTGAACAAAAAAAATTACCTGGTTACATTAGTACATATGTAAGCTATTTTTCGACATAGTCACCATTCCTCTCAATGCAGGTGGTGAACCGGGGTATTAATTTTTTGATGCCTTCCTCGAAGTAGTTTCCCGCCAACCCCTTCGTCCACTTCTCCACCTCCCCCTTCACCCCGTCGTCGGTTGAAAACCTTTTTCCACCCATGAGCAGCTTCAGGGAGGTAAAGAGATAGTAATCTGAAGGTCCTAGGTCGGGGGAATGCGCGGGATGGTTCAGGACATCCCATTTAAACGAGGCAAGCAGTTCCTTCGTGGCGTTGGCCGTGTGTGGTCTGGCATTGTCGTGCAGCAGGCAGACTCCCTTTGTCAGCATGCCTCTCCTTTTGTTCTGAATCGCCCTCCGCAATTTTTTAGGGACTCACCAGTATTTTGCAGAGTTGATGGTCTCCCCTTGAGGCATATATTCAATTAAAATTATGCCTTGACAGTCCCAAAACACGGATGCCATGATTTTCTTGGCGGAAATTGTGGTTTTGAACTTTTTGGCTGAGGGTGAAAAGGTGTGACGCCACTGTTGAGACTGCCTTTTAGTTTCAGGTGTGTAGTGTGCAACCCAAGTTTCATCTCCAGTAATGAGGAGCGGAGAAATTCATCTCCATAGAGTCTGTAGCGCCTCAAAAACTCTTGCCCGACCTTGAATATTTCACACTTGTGCCGGGAGATTGGATTGACATTTTTCACGAACGTATTGTGCGTGTCGACTTCTCAACGTACTGACCTCGAACCGGTCTGGTTGCCGGAGGGGAGGACTCGCTAACACGACAGTGTACCAAACATGTTCGAAAACAAAATCCTCGGATCGTGAGAGCGTCAGTTACGTACATCTTTTTACTGACTGCCTCGTATATCTGTTAAGAGTAAACACACTGAAGTCCTCTGTGAGTCCGAAGAGTTTTTTTTTTAAATATGTCTGTCTTTTAGTTTGTTTCTTTTCAATACTTAGTTTAAAAAAAAAACAACTTTAGGAGCCGTTTAGATAAAATAGTAAAAAATTGAAAAATACTTTTCAGTAAAAAAAGCACTTCCGGTTATCTGATTTTCTTCAAACTTGGAATTTCAACAACACATTTAATTCTAATTAATATTATTTAGGTGATAAAAATTGTGTAATGAACTAAAGTAGCATTTTAGAGGACAACCTAACCCCATCCCACTCCCAAAATTGCCCTTAAATGAATTTTCCCGGTGAAATGTTTCAAATAAAAATAATAAATCTTGGTATATGTATTTAATATTCTAAGTTTAAAAAAAATCGTTAGAGCCATTTTCGAGAAAATGGCCAAAAATTAAAAAAAAAACAGTAAAGCGGTATTTCCGGTTGAGGTATTTTGACAGATAACGTACTGTCGGATCCTAATTGTGATACTCAAACGGAATATCAAGTTTGTACTTTATGCGATTTTTCATTTTTAAGCTATGCTGTTCACATATATACACACAAACACACACAGACCATTTTGCTAAAAACTACCTTTTTTAGGGGGGACTTCAAAATGGATATTTCCGGTGAAAACTCGATATCAAAAATTTGACACGATTACAATACTTCCTCTTACTAGGAGTAAGAGGCAAGTAATAAAATACATTATTGAGGTAAGTTTTATAGGGTGAAAATTATACAGATTAATAAGTTATATCTACATAATATTTATTAATACTAATCTTGAATTTCTTTATGATGGATGCATAATTTTTAATAAAATTATTTATTAAAAAAATCATTACTGTATACATCACTTAGAACATTAAAATTGCCATATATTTTAGTTATTTTTTTTTCCTTTTTAGTTTCTTTTTGTCCTAGTAAGAGGAAATATTGTAATCGTGTCAAATTTTTGATATCGAATTTTCATTTGAAATACACGATTTGAGGTCCCCTGAGTCCAAAAAAGTATTTTTTACAAAATGGTCTGTGTGTCTGTGTCGTCTGTATGTATGTTTTTTTTTTCTCTTCAACAGTACCCCTGCTGAGAAGGAGTTTATTTTCAGTATGCATCATATTACATATACTGAACACTTTGAAATACACAACATTAAATATATCCAATATTTACAAGATCTATATATATACACGACTATAAGCAGATGACAAATTGAATTTAAGTTAATCCTATAAAATAAAAAGATAAAAGGCATAAGAGTAAAATGATGTCATAAGACAAAATTAATATCAGAGAGATAATAATAGAAATTAAATTAAAGAAGAAATAAATAAAGCTTTCTGCTAATGGTGATGAATTTTTCCTTTCATTTTTAATTACTTTTACAATTACAATGTATAATGTTATAATAATTATTTCCATGGTGATATATTTATAATATAAGGGAATCAAAGACAATAGAGTTGACATATTCAGAGAAAATTTCAAAATTCTTATTGAGAAGAAGATCACTGAATTGGACAGGGGGCCTCCTTGGGCAGCCTTGAAGTAACGTATTTATTATCTGTCTTATCCTCAATTAATCCAGAAGAGGACAGTGCAAGAGAAGATGCACCACTGTTTGTTCTGGATTGCCGAGGCATCTACATTAGGGATCTGTAATTACATGGAAACGGTATAAATATGCCTTGTATCTTCCGTGACCGCTCAGAACTTGTGTCAGTTTATAACGTCAACTGAATGAAAAGTTTCTTCAATCGGTCTGTTACAGTAGTAAAAAACATCCTGGTTAGTACACCTTTGGTAGTGGTAGCCCATTGTTGATTCCATTCAGCTACAGTTTTGTCTCGGTAATGTGATTTTACATATGACAAGGGTACTTTAACATAGCTGAGGGGTAAGACAGCAGATTAGAAGTTTCTTTGGCTAAACGGTCAGCCATCTCATTCCCTGCAAGACCTTGAGAGATTTCACCCAGGTGAAATGAACTGTCCATCCAAGCTCCTCGGTCAGACGAAACAATTTCTTTCTAGCTCTCATTATGAGTGGTAGATTATTGTTTTTATTCTTCAAAGAGTCGAATGTAACTTTGCTGTCAGTTAGTATGCAGGCAGATTTGTTTTTGGAAGGAATTTCTTCAAGTATTGCCAATGCCATTTCAATAGCTAGCTCTGTATGCATGTGGATATAATGGAGTTGATGAGGAGAGAAATTAGGATTGATTAATTAGACGAGATATGAAGGCACTGTATAATATAAGTTTACATAAACTGCACTGGACTTGTAATGATTTTTATAGAATAAAAGGGTTAGAGTAGAGTTATGACACGATGTGATGTATAAGGTTGAATATGATAGATAGATGTCTAGATCTCTCACTGGCTTATATACAGGTTCTCCCCACTCTAGCCTGCTTAAGTCAGAGAGTACCAGAGAGAGTCTGTTTTCTCTCGGTCGGGCTTGAGTTCTCTCGCTAGCCGTTACATGGATATATGTGAACAGCAGAGTTCAAAAACCTTTCAACGAAAACTCCAAACTTGATAAACTTGCTATCGTAGTTGGATTATACAAATCTACCATCTAAACAAAATTAATTAGAAATAAAAAAATCTGGTGTGAAACACTCACACAACTTTCTCTTACTCCAGTTCTCAAAATTATAATTGACAAATTTTATAGTTTGTGTACCAAATTTAATGAAATTTGTCGAAAACTGGAAAAAACTATTCAGTAAAAGCGCACTTCCGGTTTACTGATTTTCTTCACACCCGGAAATTTGGCCAACTATTTATTTCTAATTAATTTCATTTGGATGATAGAGTTGTATAATCAAGTATGATACCACTATAGAGGAAGCTGAAACCCTACCCCTCCCCTAAAAGTGCCCTTAAATGAATTTTCCCAGAGAAATGTTTTATATAGAAGTTGTAGATCTTTGAATGTTTAGTTCATATGTGTTGTTTCAAGAAAATCGTCGGGGCCATTTTTGAGAAAATCGCGAAAAAGTGAAAAAATCATATTTAGTAAAGTGTTAAAACAAAAGCACTTCCGGTTTTCCGATTTTTCTCAAACTCGGAATTTCAACAACATATTTAATTCTAATTAACATTATTTAAATGACCGAATTGTGTAATAACCCGAAATAGCACTTTAGAGGGTAACCTAACCCCACCCCTCCCCCAGAAGGGCCCTTAAATCAATTTTCCCAGAGAAATGTTTGAAATAAAAGTTGTAGCTCCTTGTATATGTAGTTGATGTATCAAGTTTAAAGAAAATCCTTGGAGCCATTTTTGAGAAAAACGCAAAAAAGTAAAAAAGTCAACTAGTAAAGTGGTACTTCCGGTTTAGGAATTTTGACAGATAACGCACAGTCAGATCGCATGTTGATATCTAAACGGAATATTAAGTTTCAGTTTTCTACGGTTTTTCGTTTTTGAGCTATGCTGTTCACATACACACACACAGACACACAGACACACACAACACACAGACCATTTGCTAAAAAACACTTTTTTGGACTCAGGGAACCTCAAAACGGATATTTCCGGTGAAAACTCGATATCGAAAATTTGACACGATTACAATACTTCCTCTTACTAGGAGTGAGAGAAAGTAAAAATAGATTGCCAAAATATCGAGTTTCAAGAAAATTAGTAATCCGGAAATGCATTTTTACTGAACAATTTTGTTCAGTTTTTTTAATCATAATTTTTTGGAAACTGGAGTAAGAGTAAATTTTTTGTTACTTGATTTTTATATATTTATTTATATAAATAAGTAAAAATATGTATTTGTTAATTTCAATTATTTTGTAGGTATCTATAGAAGGCAAGTGTAATTTGCTAGAAATTACCTGTATTCGGTTATTATAGAAAAGTAACCAAGTTTAATTAGTAAGGGAAACTGATAAGTTATTTCTTCAAGGTTTATGAAGTCCCACCCTAAAAATATGTACAGCCCTTACACTGATATCCCCAATACTAACACACTACACAAACGGCCTGTAGAGATTGTTATGTGTGTAAGTACTTGGTAAATACAGGCAAACTATAGCTCCCTACCATTCCATATTTCCATCTACACATTGCTACAGTTTACAGACTATTGCAACAACATATACAAACACAGACATCTAAGGGGGCCGCAATAAATCATTATGTCGCACTGGATATGGGTTTCGTACCTACTCCTATTACACTTTCTATACTTGTGTAGCAAATGTTTAGTCTTGTTTTCAAACAACTAGTAAACAAGGTACAAGATTTAGTCCCTTGTCCGTTAAATAAACCCGTGTATATTAATTATTATATAGTGAGTGCAATTATGTTTGTCAAAACTGACAAATCCAATACTATTTGCAAAGTTTTTAAATTAGTTATGTCCTTTATTTCAGTGGTTAAAACTTCCTTGCTGTTCATCAATTTTTAACATCACTTTCAGTTTTTTACTTTCTC
>JAAEAF010011741.1:0-16720 GCA_011037195.1 Triatoma infestans | reverse complement strand
TACAGAAACATTTAGTTGAAGTGAACTCTCTACACAAACTTGGTGAATTTGCTCTGACGATGGATGAATATCCGAAACCGGTCAGGAATAAATCTAATATGCATGCTACGACGGATAAAATAATGGATAAAATAAAAACTTTAATTTCCGGAAATCTGACACGAATGCATATGAAATTATCAAGACAAATGAATATTTAAATAATGAATAAAATTCACTAAAATAAAATGCTATTAAAAAAAAAAAATAAATAAATAATTTCAATTCCTATAAACTCTTAGCTTTGATAAAAAAAATCAATTTTAGATTTTGTTATTACGTAATACTTTAAAATTAAAAAAAAAACAAAAAACTATAAACTATATCAGATTATATCTTACTTAACAAAACTTAGTAGGTAGGTACACATATATATATATATATTCTGTAGGAGGTAATATATATATGTGTAAACTAAAACTATGTGCGAAGATCAAGTTATCTAGATAACAAAGAAAACCAAACTATTCTGTCTGTTTATCTCTCTCTCACTCTCTCTCTCTTATTCTCTTTCTCCTGCACACTACTGAAGTCACGACATTCTATGTCTCCTCTAAAAGCTTGCAATTCAAGACACTCTTTTAAATGAGACATTGTTTTATTGTATTGTAACTATTTCTCCCTTATGTTTTTTGTATCTATGTATTTGTGCGAGTGTGTTAGTGAAACTCAATCACGTGACCAAGTAAATAAAATAAAAAAACAAAAAAAACAATTCTATTGTTTCAATTACAGTTTTTTTGATCTACTTTTTTAGCACAATGAAACTATTAACTAAGGCTTTCTTTTTATCTTTAATCTTTTCTTATTATTTAAATTGTTCTGATATATTAGGGTAATTTTTATTATTCGAAATTAAAAAAAACATTTCAATTGTCTCTGTTTTTTTATGATATGAAGATCACTGAAGAGACTGAGGGTACGTGTAGTCAATGGCAAGTTTACCCAGTATCTTCCAGCAGGAAATTCAATTCAGTTGAAACAGTTCTGTTCCAAGTAAATCTCGAGAAGAATGATTGGAAACACAAAATCGTGATCCTATCCGAGAATGGGGATGCCATCAACATTATTTCTTTCAAAATGAAATGAATACTGGTAAGCATAATGACCATGGCAGAAATAATAGAAGTACTAACCTTTAAGCGCCAGAGTAAGAAATAGTCGACGCTCAGGCAAGAAAAGGAGCCGTCTTAAAAATAGAAAAACCTTTTGCGGACTCTTAACTCTAAAGAAGAGCTTAGAAATAAGGAGCAAAACAAGAGAGCACCGCATCGGAGAATCCTGCCCCGGACTAGGGCTTGTAATATGATTGTATTAGAAGGGATAAATTAACTTAGATATATTATGTTAATTAATTATTATAATTTATATGTGGATCTTCTCAAAAGAGATCTCGTGAGGTCTGTTTTTATACAGAAGTTGGAGAGGATGAAAAAATAACTAATTATATAGATTCAAAAAAAATATATAATTAATAAACAATATATGTCAAAATAAGTAAATATCATAATATCGTGATATAACATCATTGCCTTGTCATTTAGGAGAAATTGCTATTAATAAACTTACATATTTACTGACTTGAAGAAGGTTGGGTTTCTTGGGGCAATTCCATCACTCACTATGTAACATGGCCTTTTCTAATGACAGAATTCACTCTTTTTATGGTACAAATTTTAATAAAGGGCCCACCTTATTATATTCTTACCTCCACCCCAGAGAAAGTGAGAAGAGGGGAATTTTCTATGTCCTAAATAAATGTAGTGATAGGGGTAGGCCAGGAATCTCTGACTCAACTAACTGTTTCTTTTGTGCCTTCCAACCTTCAAAAAACCCAAATTTATAAATATATACATCGTAAAAATTCCTTACCTTACAATCATAAAATATATAACAAGAATATATTTCGATACAATTTACATTTATTAATTCGCCCAAAGATGTACAAATTACAGGCTGGGAAGATACAACCAGAAAAACTCTGAGACAAGCATTATTCTGAGCAAATTGAGATCGTGGCGGTGGGCTCCAAAAGATCTCCTGATGGGACTTTGATGGAATCTCAAAGAAAGTTTAGAAGTGGAATATATAAGGGATAATGGAGGAGATATCCTTCATAAGCAAACATCCCAGATATTGAAACTTGTCAGGAAAATAAGCTTGGAGAAGGTGCTGCAGACTGAGAGATCTCATCGTGACACCAGCTGGGAGGCTAAGTAGATCTCTTAAGGTTGCAAAGCACGATATTCCTCATAAAAAAAGTGCTAAAAATGACAAATCAAAAATTCCTTTGTAACCATTTTAATTGCCAAAAAGTAAAAAAAAAATTTGGTGTACAACACTTATACGACTTTATCTTACTCCAATTTCATATCTTTGTCTTAATATAGGCGGTGGAGGGGAGATAAGTACCTAGCTGACTAACCTTGGCAGGTAGAGAAGTGACTATATTATGCAGCCAATAGAACGTATACCAAAAAAACAAATAAAACAACTGCTCGCGCATTTGAAATTTAACGTCGTAGATTCCTCAAAATACCAAATAATAAGCTTTTCCGATTTTTTGTTTTTTAACTTAAAGTGATGTTTTTATTTTTGTTCAGTGTCGATATAGACAATCAACCAGTGTGGTGTGTGTGTCAACTCTCTATATGAATCGTTCGTTTTACTCTGACGATGGATGAGAATCCGAAACCGATCCAGTACCAAGGGAATGAAGTTTAGTGGAAGAAACAAATGGAAAAATAGAAATACATTGAAATAGATCTATATTTTAAAATAATATCCGTTTTAAAAGGAAAATTGTCTTTGGCTGGCAAAAGGTGAAAATCCAGGTACAAGACAACCGCTAGAAGAAAGGTCAAAGCCCTTAGCAGTATTGTCATTTAACCCCTTTCTAAAAATCAAATATAAAGGGCAGGTTTTAACTAACAAGAGGAGTCATATTAAAGTCAGTAAAAGAGAAATTATTAAAGTCAGTTATTATAAGTTATCCAACCAGTAACATTTGTTGCATTCAGATCGTCACTCTCTCATTTTAAATTCACTGTGCCAAGAAGTGTTTAAAGTTAACATTTGTATTTTTTAAATCAATTTAACTTATTTCATTATTACAATTAACTTGTAATTATTATTCACATCGTAACGGCAAGAGAGAGAACACAGGCCCGACCGAGAGAAAAAAGGCCCTCTCTGGTCCTCACTTAAGCAGGCTAGAGTGGGGAAAACCTGTATATAAGCCAGTGAGAGATCTAGACAGACATCTATCTATCAGATCCAACCACATACATCGCATCGTATCATATCTCTACTCCTACCTTTTATTCTATCAAAATCATTATAAAGTCCGATGCAGTTTGTGTAAACTTATAGCTATATTATGACAGTGTCTTCATATCTCGTCTAATTAATCAAACCCAATTTCTCTCCTCAACAACTCCATTATAACATTATTCAATAATTATTCAAATATAGTCAAATTATTTATTTTAAACCAGTGGTTTTTATTCTCTATATCTTAAACATCTCTTTTCTCTAAAACTTACACATACACACACACATAAGCCCTTTCAACAACGCTCATGCCACACATTACAACACAAACTACTCAACCAATAAACATTACAGAAACATGCTACGATGGATAAAATCAAAGCATTAAAATCTTTACAAATGTGTCTATGAATCAGCGAGTTATTTACATAAAATTAAATAAATAAAACTGTCACCTATAAATGTATTTACATAAGGAAGTACAATAACAGTTTGTTTGTAAACTATTATTAGGTTTATTAGTATATAATATATTTATTTAGGAAGTAGTAATATGAAAATTTAAACAATCTAATGATAAATAAAAAAAAAAAAGAAAAATGAATTATGAAGACATGTAATGAATTGTATTTACGATTTTTAGTTAGGAGCTAGTTTTCCATTATTTATAGAACTAGTAAGTAAGATAGATGCCAAGTTTTTTGGCTACTTATAAACGTAAATAAAAGCCTAACGTATATTTAAAATTTCACTTAAGTAAATTATAATTTAAAATTATATTTAGAATGATTACTCGTAAATGTACTGTCAATTAGCGTTAACAATAACAGTATGTGATTTGTCTGTTAAAATTGTCTGCCAAAAAGGCTGTTTAAAACGACTTTTTTTTTTAAAGAAGCAGATATAATGATGACAAATTTTGGCTAGAATAAGTTCAGTGTTTTTTTTTTTTTTTTCAAACAACTTCTTCACCCAAGGATGATTTGGGTTATGACGTTATATTCTGGCAGTATATCATAAAGGATACAAACACGAAAGTTTTGGCCGGTTAAGGACGGTTAAGGATACTGCCTTGTGTTGGACAGAGTAAAATGTAGACGATAAAATTTCACTGATTGAATACTGCTATATTAATTGTAAAAACATAAGTTCTGCAAGGACTTTACACAACTTATATAGAGAGTGGTAGCGTGAGTAGAAATGACAGACTGAACTGGCAGAGTGTTGGTGATGGTGATGTTTTCTTGAAGTCTGTGTGTAAGTAATCCAAAATACTTAATTGTAGACCCTATGATTTTTGGTAGTAGCTGGTCCTATTCTTTTATACTTGTAGTAAACTTCTCCTATTTCTCCATCAAATCTGTAGGGATTGAGGTAGGCGGATCTTGATCTTGCCTAGGTGGAGAATTTGAACAGCTTGTGGTAGGGAGATGTGTTATGTCACATGTGAGTTGTCGAGTGATTTAAATGTGGACGGATCTCGTAACAGTTGGATATATATGATTTTTTGCTGCAAGCAAGACACGCTGCCGGCAATCCATTACAATTTAGTAGTTTTTTTGAAGATGGTTTCTACAAAATTCATTTCATTTTCCTTTTTTTTCTGATCATATTACGAGTTTTCATTTCAATTTGTAATAATTTTTTACTACAACTTATCAGCGCCAAGAATATTATGATTTCATTAAAATTTCGAATCGGAATTTTTAGCGGAAATAGGTGTTATGAATAACCTGGGCAGAAACAATAAAGTTTATTCTATTTTTGGTGCCTCACATGTTGGCGTAGAAATAAAAAAATGAGATAGCCATCATCCTGGCAACAAAAGACGTGGTTATTAAAGTTCACGAAGACGGAATTATTTTGTGTGCTAAGCGAGCAACCTCTCCTTCGAGAAAAGCTTCGAGAACGAGGACAAAATCAAAAAGAAGCGGAGTAAGAGCAAAATCAGTTTGTAGATTGTAGATTGTTGTAGGGAATTATTGCACTGCGACCTGAAAGATCTATTGTACCCCCGTAGCCTTCTCCAATGCACAGCCGGCCTCCAAGCAGTGTTCTCTAGCTACAGACAACACTGCGCCCATCACCGAACAGTGAGTTTTTTTTTTTTACTTTTTTAATTTAAAGCGCGTCAATATCTACTGTCATTGGCGCCCGGAGCCTTCTTAGTGCACTGCCGGCTCTCTCGTTACAAACAACACTGTCCATCACCGGACAGTGAGTTGTAAAGGCTCCTAGGAAGAGAAAAAGGGCAGAATGGCGAATTCAAAGCCGGGACCTCCGCGTTGCTAGTCCAGCGCGCTCCTGCTGAGCTAATCTATTCCTTCTCCCTTGGCTTTCGCCAAAAGGGACGGAGACCCTAGTTTGTGTACACTGTTTGTCCTTGTCTGTAAAGTGTATGTAGTTTAAGTGTATTGTCTACTGTTCTGACGAAGTGCATGGAGTTGTAGTGGAAGAACGAAATGGAAAAATAATAGTTTTGGAAAATAGTTTTGTGAAAATTAGATAGTTCCAATAGTGTACTTAGTGATGGGGATAGAGCCAGGTATACTACAATCTAGGTCAATGCAAACCAAGAAACAAAGGCGCAAGAATCCGTTAAATTACTACAATGCCACTTGGCCAACTCTTTTGTAAGATAAAATCCCCCGCTAGAGCAGGGCATTCTTGGAACAGTCTGCATTCTACTTTCAAAGCCAGAGGACTTGCTCTCTTAAACTCATGCCAGTGATAGAGATTTGCCTTTATTCTAGATAAACATCTGAACAGTTGGCCAAGTGGCATTGTATTAATTTAACGGATTCTTGCGCCTTTGTCTCTTGATTTGCATTGACCTAGATTGTAGTATACCTGGCTCTATCCCCATCACTAAATACACTATTTGAACTATCTAATTTTCACAAAACTATTTTCCAAAACTATTATTTTTCCACTTCGTTCTTCCACCACAGAGTACTGAGCTGTGATAACCCGTGGGGTCGCTACTCCCCAAGTAACTGCATGCAACAGATACCACTTGCGGGCAGCAAAATCAGTTTACACACACGCTCTGTGCAGGCCGGGTAATCACACTGTTTATCAGATATATTCTGATGAACAAAGACCGAAAAAACGCTCGATGATCACAAGATGAAGCCATGCTATCATGGAAAATCTGATATTTCTTTCAGTTCCCAAATTAAATTTGGCATATGTAATAATACACTTACTAAGCATATTTCCTTTCATTTAAATGATTTTTTTGGAAAACAAGAACTTAGACGGTTCTGGTGTTATTGATTCTTTAGACACTATAAATTAGACATACTCGTATAAATGCTTTATCATTTTAATGTGTAACGGCAAGAGAGAGAACACAAGCCCGACCGAGAGAAAAACAGACTCTCTCAGGTACTCTCTGACTTAAGCAGGCTAGAGTATCTAAGCCAGTGAGAGATTTAGACTTCTATATATCTACCAGATTCAACCATATACATCACATCGTGTCATAACTCCACTCTAACCCTTTATTCTACAAAAATCATTACAAGTCCAGTGCAGTTTGTATAAACTTATAGTTATATTATAACAGTTTCTTCAGATCTCGTCTAATTAATCAATCCCAATTTCTCTCCTCATCAACTCCATTATAAATGTATGCTGTAATTTCCAGCACTTGGTTAAGGTTAAGGGAAAGCTAAACATATAATAAAAAAATCATGGACTTTTATGGAAAATCTGTCAATCAAAAATTAGATATGCATGTCCAGATTTCTTATAATTTAAAACTACTAAAAAAAAAAATTAACACTAATAAACCGTCATATTGATTAATTAATGAAACCAAAACAGATGTGATGAATTAGTAACATACTAGCGGCATGGTTGTGTGGCTTGTTAACGATTGCAGTGATAACAACGGGACGTTCTAATTAAGGCAATTGTCTATGATTGTACTTGTGACTATATTTAGGAGATACAAATTTGAGCGATTTCTAAAGTTTACTTTATAATTAATTATTTTGATGTGTTAAAAGGAAAAAACAGGACTGATGAATTACTACAGTTATAAAAATACGCAGATTAATTAATTTTGGGCAAGATAAGAATATAAAATTTTTTTTATAAAGGTCTTCAAATCATTTATATTACTTTTTCTTACTTCAAGAGAAAATATTATAATCGTAGTCAAATTTTCGAAATTGATTTTTCACCGGAAATAAACGCGTTGAGGTCCCCTGAGTTCAAAAAAAATTGTTTTTAGAAAATGGTATTTGTGTGTATGTATGTATGTGAACAGCTCAGCTCAAAAACGAAAAATCGCAGAACGTTCAAACTTGTTATTCCGTTTAGGTATCACCATGGGATCCGACAGTATGTCATCTGTCAAAATTCCTCAACCGGAAGTACCACTTTATTGAATGTTTTTTTTTTTTCATTTTATTGCGATTTTCTTTAAACTTGGTACATCAATTACACATTCAAAGATCTACAATTTTTATTTAAAACAATTCTCCGGTAAACTGCATTTAAGAACACTTTTTAGGGAGAGGTGGGGTTAGGTTTCCTTCAATATGCTATTTCAGTTTATTACACAATTCTATCATCTAAATAATATTAATTACAATTAAATATGTTTTTGAAATTCCGAGTTTAAATAAAATCAATTGACCGGAAGTGTGTTTTTACTGAAAAGTAGTTATCAGTTTTCTGGTATTTTCTCTAAAACGGCTCCAAATGATTTCCTTTAAACTAAGTATCTCATCTAAAGATCTACCAACTTTTATTTGAAACATTTCACCGGGTAAGTTTATTTAAGAGGCCTTTTAGGTGAAGGGCGGGGTTATGATTCCCTCTACAGTCCTATCACAGTTGATTATACACAATTCTACCATCTAAACAAAATTAGTTGTTGCGGTGGTTGATTCCGCAGAGCTGGAAAGCATCAGAGACATTTTCCGTGATAGCCTGCTTCATTTTGTGGTGTCATCGACCGGTTTCGGGTGTTCGCCCATTTTCAGGATGCGTTTTTCAGACGGTGACCACAAAATGAAGCAGGCAGGCTATCACGGAAAATATCTCTAAACAAAATTAATTAGAAAAAAATAGATGGCCAAAATTACGAGTTTCAAGAAAATTAGTAAACCGGAAATGCGCTTTTACCGGACAGTTTTTTCAGTTTTCCAACAATTTCAACGCACTCCGACGTATTTCATTAAATTTGTTATACTAATTATAGAATTTGTCAATTATAATTTTGAAATCTGGAGTGTAAGAGAAAGTTGTGTGAGCGTTTCACACCAGATTTTTTTTTGTATTTAAGGAGAAAATCGCAGAAACAACTGTTCGACAGTAAAGACGTACTACTCGGTCACTAATTTTATTTAAACTGTTGGGATTTTCCCAACATATTTAATTTTAGTTCAATATTATTTAGATGATTAGAATATTAAATTTAAACTTCTACCGATTTTTCACTTTTGAGATATTTTGTTCAAATACATACAGCGAGAGAGAGAGAGGGGGAGAAGGAGAGACTATTCGCTACAACTTTTTTCTCCCACTCCTCTGAATATGAGAAAAAAATGATTATACGAAGGTTTCATGCAAAAAGTCATCATTTAGAAGTGCGATTTTACTGATTTTTTTTTCTCTTCAGTTTTTTGTTTTCAATGAAATAAATGTCAATAATTTATGTCTAAAAATAAAAAAATGAAATCTAAGAATGAAATAAAAAGAAATCAAGGTCAGAATGTCCTTGCCAGATACATATATATACTGCTTGACTGTGAACATGGGCCCATGGCGCGCTGATCAATATTAATATGGTTGATATTCCAGGGTCAAGTGCTCTTGACTTGGGATCTTTTGTCTAACCAATCCTTTTTGTTTGGCACAGGTCAATGTTATCTTATTACGTATATTGTAGACGGCTATAATATGAACAAACCACTTAGTGAAGGAGACAATTTCCGTTCATTGATTGGCTATTGTCGTCTTACTCAATCAAATCTAAAAAAAAAAAAAAAACAAATAATAACTATATCTTCAAAATGTGTAAATGATTTAATTTCCGGTTTGTTTAATGCAGTTTAATGATATTTTAAAGTGTTGATCATTGTATATTAAAAAAAAAGTGGGAAAGTTTAATGAAAGAAGATGAAAATCATTTTATAATTCATATCACTAATATAATAGTAATTTTGTTTGTTTAAACTAGGTGTGATCTCATTTAAATTAGGCATGCAAGATAAGATAAAATGGAAATTTGGGTTTAGAAATCAGTCTGTATGAAATACGCTGCTTTTTTTAATCATTATTACTTGTTGTCTAATTATTTGCCGATAGTGTAATAAATTGACATGTCTCTCCTCCAGGTAGCTCTCAGGGGGAACAATCTAAGGAACTTATGTGAGCCAATTCACTTTCATTCAAATACCATTCGAACAACCATCAATAATCAACGACCATCGTTCTCACTCTATCATTCTCTTCTCAAGCTTCTACCATAATCTTACTCTAAATTATACACAGTGTAAAGTCGTTGCAGGGCTTAATATTCTCATTCAATATAAACTGAGTTTTCTCTTACGTCCACCCTCCATCCCGAACATCCAAGACAATAGTATCACTTGTTCTCTAACATTGTGTTGTCCTCAACATGTTAGTAAGCTTAAACTGAATACTGGAATACAGTAGTGATAAGAGTATTAATATACAAGAATTCATCATATTAAGATGTTTTAATTCTTTGAGGGTCATTCAATAAGTAAAACGGAATATGATTATAGTTTCAAATGTGTATTTGTATTTGTATTGGTATCCGAATCATTAAAGTTTCATAGGATCCGAACAGCGAAAAATCAGACATTATTTGAATCAAACAGTAGTTACTCCCCACCTAGGCCAGACTAGGGAGGGAGAATTCTATACATATATGTATATAGAGCTTATGGAAGTACAGTTTTTTTTTATCACTCTTGGACACCAGTCAGAAAACATCATTCTACTTTCTACATAATCAGCCAGTCTGCCTCTCTCTTAGTTATTCTCTCGCTACCTCATTCCCTAATATCTATTAACATGTAAAATCTTTGCAGTTTGTGTCTGTCTATTTATTATACAGTGTTCAACACATCTAATAATTTATTTCTTCTTCATCATCATTACTAAATTCATTCTCTCCAATTCTCTCCTGCTCACATTCATTATGTATTAAAATAAATCTCACAATTTACTTATTTTCCGAAATATTCCCCTAACTCGAACTTTTATAAAAATTGCTGTCCATCACGAGATATCTCAGACCTTTTAGATCCCAAAAGATCGAAACACTTTGCTGCTAATTGTTGGGTCATGATTTTTTTTTTTTAAACATCACTTGGGATTCTTCTAGTTTATGATTTTTAACAACGTATTGCTTTAGAGCATTCGGGGAATTATTTTGAGATAGTGTCACAATTATTAAAGATACCACCAAGTACTGAAAGTTTATTATTTATTCAAAAATACTCTAATTATAATTAGAATAAATTTTGAAATTAAAATGAAATTTTAGTTTATATTTTACTTATTTAAAGTGAAAATGCAAAAATATTTTGTGTTCATGGTGGCTCCTAGGATAGGCGCCCAGCGCATCGATACCCTCTTTCTACCTCCTTCTGCTACGTCATTGAACATACAAAGTACTATTAAAATGAAGTAATTACTTACATATTTGGAATGTTTTTTTTTTCAGATTATTTGTTGTAAAAGCACTCACCTGAAACATACAAAATAAACAGTTTAATAATATGTAAATCATAGGTCTTCAATGAATATGGTAAATGTGATTTTTGTGTGGCAATGTTCATTTATCCTCAAGTCAACCCGTTATTCCACGAGAAATGATCCAGTAGTCTCGCCTATTTCTTTTTCGATCTTCCATGTACATTCCCTCCAATAGGCACCAAGAAGAGGTTTTATTTAAAACTCCGAGCAGCAACTTATGTGTTAAATGTTGACTGTGAGCCGTTCTAGAAAAAGCTATGCTTTCCTAAATTATGTGTTAGGTGGAAGATAGTTTCAAACTATCATGAAAGGATAATAATTTGACTGATCTTCAAAACTGAGGTACGTAATCATTACGCCTTTCGCTTATTGAGGGTGCAAAGGTTTAGGCCATCTCACTATATTATGTTTCGTTCTAGTAGGGATTGACACAGAAATAAACTTAAGCTATGCTTTGAAAATAAAATCCGGTGAATCATGCAGCATGCACATGACTTTCTATTTGTCCAATTAATACAATTTAATTAACAAATTTCTATCAAAATTACAACGTTTACAATGTTTGATTGGGCTGGACATTAAAAAAAGGTGGTAAGAGTTAAAACTTTTGAACCTGAGCGGATTTGCGTGGAGCGCCCTCTATCAAAACCAACAAAGTCGGAAGTTGAAATTTAAACCTAACTGACAGCCCTGAAAACCCTTGTATAATCATTTATTTGGTAAAAATAAATATGTATCACTTATAAAAGTGATACAAAGTGATACGGTTTAAAGAAGATAAATTGTTGCCAATTACGATAAAATTTAAAAAAAAAAAAAACGCACAAAAATCTATTCCGTGAAATTGTGCACTTCCGGTTAACCGGTTCATTCTTCAAATTTGGAATTCTATCAACTGTTTCTATTGTGTAGATGGCAAAATCATATATTTTCTAGGAAATGGTACTTTAAAGGAAAACATAACGCTACCAAATAGAAAATAAATAAATAAATAAGTAAATGTTTCAAATAAAAGTGATAGGTATTTATGTGATAAATAGGTGATAGGATTTAAAGTGATAGCGTATAAATTAGTATGCGATGTTTAAAGAAAAAAATCGTTCCAAGTCATTTTCTTGAAAATTGCAAAAAACTGAAAAAAAAAAAAAAAAAAAAAAAAAAGTTCAGTAAATTCGTACTTCCGGTGTGTTTTTTTCAAACTCGGAATTTCAACAACATATTTAATTCTAATTAAAATTATTTAGATGACAGAATTGTCTAAAAAACTGAAATATCACTTTAGGTGGAAACCTCCCCCCCCCCAAGTGGCCTTCAATGCATTTTCTCGGAGAAATGTTTCAAATAAAAGTTGTAGTTCTTTGTATGTGTGGTTGATTTACTAAGTTTAAAGAAAATCGTCGGAGCCATTTTTGAGAAAATCGCAAAAAAGTAAAAAATCCAACTAGTAAATTGGTACTTCCGGTTGAGGAATTTTGACAGATAACGTAGTGTCAGATCCCACGGTGATACCTAAACGGAATATCAAGTTTCAACTTTCTAGGGTTTTTTCGTTTTGAACTACTGCTGTTCCCATGCACAAGACATGCACACCAAAACACACACACAAGACCAATTTGCTAAAAAACACTTTTTTTGGACTCAGGGGAACCTCAAAACGCGATTTCCGATTGAAAAAACGATATCGACAATTGGACACGATACAATAAATCCTCTTACTAGGAGTAAGAGAAAGTAAAAAAGGCTGTAAACTTTGGTAACAAGGCAATGTGAGGACATCCTCATCTCACAGCCAATCACGTGCAATGTAGGAAAAATTAAGCTCCGCCTATTATCTACAAACCATTCACGCGCAAATTAGAGGAGGAGAAAAAGAAGCTAGGTTCCGTCTTTCTTGTTACTTTGCTTTTTACACCATCCACTCCTTGTTTGTGTTGGTCTATTAACCAGGCCAGCAATTAACCTAAAGAAGGCTATTGCAATATTAACGAAATAGATATATTTTTTTTTTGTTTTACGAAAATTTATCAATACATAATGTAATTATTGCAGTGAGGAAATGTCATTTGTAATAATTCTCACCAGATTTTTGTATTGTGCAAAGTTAATTTCCACAAACGTTAATATTAAACATACACACCAAACGTACAGTTAAGATTTATAAATAAAACTTTAAATTCAACACAATCGTAAAAAAAAATCTAATTATAAATAATAATGAAATCATTCACCTTTAAATAAAAATTGTTTATTGTTTATTATTATGTAACAATTCGTGGAAAAACAATGGAAAAGCAATTTCTTTCCCAGTAAATGAATTTAATTGATATAATACTGTAATAATATTCTTTTATGTCCTGAATATAAAAGTGATAATTAAATACATAAAGGAAGTTATTATTATATATAAAAACACGAAGGTGAAAACAGGGGAAGAAAAAGTAAATGTAAGTGACCATGAGATTGAAAGTGGGAAAGTTTGTTGTTCAATTGACCACAATATATATATAATACGTAAATTAATATGGGGGAAAAAAAATAAAGTGTAATTTAATAATTATTAGAGAATGTTTGAAAAGTGAATGGTAAAAATTTTTAATTAGTATATTGTTACTTTCTTACACTTTCTTGTTTGTTGTGTTTACTTTCGCCTAACGTTATAAGAGAATGTGTTGACAAAATTTTTTGACGAAATTCAAGTTACCATCAGAAATATATTATTTTTAAGATTTACTGTATACGAAAAAATGTTAGCTGATGGTCTACGCGTTTTTTTTTTATTGAACAGCAAAAGTGAAAAATGAAAAGTGGCCGGATGTTAAAAAAATGGACATTTCATTTTAGTGCCACCAGGGTTGAATCTGACAGTATGATTTTGTATAAAAGTTTCTCAACCGGAAATGCCCACTTTATTAAATTGGATTTTTCGTTATATACAGGGTGTCCCAAGATATATGGATAATGACTTTTTCTCGGAAACGAAGATAGCGAGAAAAAAAAACTAAAAAATACGTGTCCCCGTAGTTTTTTTGTTAGAAAACCAAATTTAATTTGCAAATTTCTTTTGGTACTTCCAGAAGCAAGATACAGGCACCAACTTCATTTTTTCAAATGGGAAGGTGTGGTTTTTATTTAAGAAATAGATTCCTCTATTTTTTGTAAGAAAAATTTACTTGAACGGTTTTTTTCTTTGAGCGATATTTTACAAGTTATGAATGAAAACATGATTCCTATAAGAAATTTCAAAATGATATTATAACGCGGTTTTTTTGATTGAATAAGAAGAAATGTGCTATTTTATTATAAATTTTACTCCTCATTAATTGTAGATCTTGCTCGAACTGGCCTCCACCATTAAAGATGTATTTCTTTGGTCGTAAAGTACAATTGGCCGGAAAAAGCATGTGTATGCATCTCTAATGGTGGGGGCCAGTTAGAGCAAGATGTATACCTCAAAACATGTATTTCCAATATAAACTCAATTTCCAAAATTTGACACGATCATAATACTTCCTGCTTACTATAGAAAGTAAAAATATGCTGCGAGCATAGTTTGTTCAAAATTGGAATTTAATTCGAAAATTAATTATTTGTGTAAATGGCGACGGGAATGGGTTGGCAACCTTGCTCCCCCCCAAAACCAAGGGCACTTGTTGGATTAAAAATGAAAATATAGTCAGGCAGCAATAAATAATTTATTACATATTCCAATTGATGTTAGAACTGAACGCCCTAACAGAAAGATAGTATGCAATATTAAGCCTAAAGTCGATAACACTAATACATAAATTATGCATTTACTAGGAATCAATACTAAACTACCCCCTAATGTACTTAAGTGAATTCACTTGTATAACTTCTACTGGCATCACCACTTGATATCAATATTGCTGTTTTTTATTTATTTTCTCTTACTACTATGAGAGAAAATACAGCATTTAGGTCAGATCTTCCAAAAATTATATCAGAAATACTTTGTCTCCGGTCTAATGATTACAAAAAAAGGGGTTTTTTAATGTATGGAACAAAAAAAGCTGGACTCAATATTTTATAAGTAACCGTATCATGTGGATCCCTACTGGACATTGTGGTTTAAGGATACATCTCTACGTGAATTACGTAGAGACAGGATACATCTCTACATAAATAGAGTAGATATCTATCCTTAAACCGGCTCACGCCGGCTCCATTTTGTAGAGTCTGTGAGACAGAGGAGGAAACACCCATACATCTTATGACAGATTCCTTAGGTTCTGAGGAAATTAGGTTCAGGACCTTTGGTTGGAACAGGATGTCTGTGGAAGAACTTAGGCTATTTCCCTTTAAAGTTATTGTCCGATTTATTCGGACTGCGGTGAATTTTAGATGGATTAGACCCGGGTCTAGACTTTTGTTCTAGTGGGGCTTTAGATAGCGTAGGGTTTGGTCCCTTCCCACAGACAAATAATAATAATTAATACTGTATCAAGGAGCCAGTTGTGAGTTGTGGGTAAGAACTAGGGGATCACTCCCAAGATGATCTTCTGGGTCTATTGTATGGTTATTAAACCTAGGTTATTATATGCGGCTTTGGTGTGGTGGAGGCGCATTGAGATACGATCCGCCGCTAGACAGCTGCTTGAGGATATCCAACGCTTGGCTTGTTTGGCGGTGACTGGTAACTGTGGGTCTACTAACAGGGCATTGTAGGCTGAACAGACACATGCACCACCTACAACTTGCGGATAGTGCGGTATGCCGATTCTGCAAGGTAGAGGAGGAGACCCCGGCGCACATCCTTTGTGAGTGCGCCGGCCTGGTGAGGATTAGGTTTCTTCAATTGGCTTACTGCAACAGCGCTACAGCCGGGGTGGGCCTTGGCTTCCCTGGCGAGGATTAGGTTTCTTCAATTGGGGACGGGCAATCCCGAAGCTGGATGCTTCATGACGGAGCCGCTCTCAGCTTTGCTAGGATTGATTAGGAGGGCAAAGCTGGGGGCTGTTCTGTAATGTAAGGGGATCCACAATAGACCTCGATTTGCAGGTCGCAGTGGAGTGAGCCTCCCTCCCGCTTCTATTCTATTCTATTCTATTGGCGGTGACTGGTGCGTTTCGGACTACGCCGACCGCATCTATGGAGACTTTGTTGGGAATTCCACCTCTTTTTGTGAAGATGAAAAACCTTGCAATGAAAGCCTGCTACAGAATTAAACAGGCAGGTTTCTGGCAGGGTAAGCGATATGGTCATTTTACCATCTATCGCGAGATTCTTTTAAGGGTTCCCATTAGGGCTTTTCTTCTGATACAGTGTTGAAGACTTTTATTTTTGACCACTCCTGCAGAATTAGGTTACATTCTAGGGAAGATTGGTTAAGCTTGAGTCCGTGTGAGTCTCAGGCGTGATACCTGAGAATTATCTCCGGTGTTACACGGACGGTTCCAGAATGGATGGTAGGTCTGGGACTGGCGTCTACTTTGAGACTGGAGACCACTTGGTGGTGCCTCTTGGTGAGTGGAACACTGTTATCCAGCCTGAGGTATATGCAATTCTTTGTTGTATTTTGGATAAGAGGGTACGTAACACTAACTTAAATGGTGTTTGTATGTGCTTGGACAGCCAAGCTGCGCTGAAGGCGCTTAGTTCATATGTCTTCACTTCTAGATTGCTGTTAGAAAGTTCTAAA
>JAAEAF010011740.1:20784-81607 GCA_011037195.1 Triatoma infestans | reverse complement strand
TACGCCCACATCTCTTGCCTGAGATCTTCGATTAGCTTAATGGGAAATGCAAATGAATGTGGCTGTATTATGAGGTTGATATTTTTTCCATTATGCTAAAATAAATAACTCACTATATCTTGATTTATAAAAATTTCCAAAACCGGTTGATGATCCCAACCAAAATATAGCGGGCTATTAAAAAAAGTTATAAACATTAATTTCCTTTTTTTAACATAAATCCGATTACCATTTAGAAACAAATAAACATTATATATATATGTATAAAATAACTTATGTTAATTAATTGATTATGTAATTACAAATATACGATAAAAGAGCTATAGGGCAACAGAACATTTGCAAATATTACATTGCCATAGTATAATGAGATATGGGCAATAGTAAATTATATGTTACTCACCGCTCTAGATCTGGCCATATGTTGCTAAAATCAAAATTACATCAACTTATAATTCAAACTGCCTGTAATTTGCCATACTATCTAAAGCTCTCATTATTTTCTTAAACCTGAATATATGTATATATATTTTTTTTTTCAGATTTCAGCAGTTTTTATAACCTGTCAGAAATGTTCCATTAAATTAATAACATTTTTTCCATTCGCCATTGATAGTTTTGCGCCATTATAATTTGCGAGTTTCATTCTCGGGTAAAAATCTATCACCCGGAAGTGCGACTCGATTGAATAGTTATTTCCGCTTTTTTTTTCGCTCCAAGTAATTCACTACATATAAATATAAGCTTTTATTTTTAAAAGCCATCAGTTTTATTCGAAACAATTTTCCAAGAATTTGATTTTTTGGGTTTCTCAGGGGAGCTTGCACCATTAAGTTACCATCTAAATTGCCACTTCCGTAAAATGAATCAGTTCTACCAATTTTATAATAATAAAATTCATTAAATGAATTGATAATACCCGTAAGTTTTGATGAAAAACCGGTTACCAGGATTTGTGATTTTACCGGATGTTTCTCGATTTTCTGTTAATAGTGATAATCATGATAATTACAGGTAGATGATGTGTGGGAATTTTTTACAAAGATCAGATTTTAAAAAACAAAAATTTTTTATGATACTAGGGGCACCTCAAAGATTTTCTCAAAATTTTTGATTAGGTAAACGGTGGAACTAAGAAACAGACGTAAACCTTTTATAGCAGATGAAGTTAATATAATTAAAAATAAAATAAAATATTAACAATAGAACAGTTTGAAGAATTATCTTAAAAAAAAAAAAAAAAAAAATGGCAGGAAATATTTGTAAAAAGTTCAATGTCAATGGAAGTACGTGACAAAATTAGTTCTGGATTTAGAAAAAAAAAAAAAAAATTTGTAGTTGAGTTGTGACGTAATAAATCCAGGTTAAAGATGATCGTTCAGGTCTTTGTCACTGTATTTATTTACTTGCAAATTTTTATTATTTTTTTTTTTTTAATGCCTATTTTTTCAGGCAGGCTTAACGTCCAACTACCAAATTAGGTGTTGTGGACGGAGGCGGAAGCACCTACTTTACTATTAACATTTTTTAAACAAATATAAAATTTAGCAGTTATACGCTGGACTCGAACTGGGGTCCTCCCACTTACAAGTCTATGCTCATAACCACTACACCACCACCCGCCCCGCAATTTGTTATTGTTGACTTTATTAATTCGTGGATTTTGTGATGAATGCAAATTTTATTTTTCATAAGTTCTTCTTTTTCAAGTATTTCCATACATCCAGTATTTCTGTGTGATTTTGTTTGTTTTTTTTTATTTCTCAATTTAAAATCAAGATTATTTAGCTGGAAAAAGAGGTTTTTCTTTATATTTCATTAAAGAGTAGCTAATATATATTTTTTTTTAATGGCATAAAAGTCGTATCTCCTTGGCTAAATATGGTCGGGCAGTTGACCTAAACACTGAACTGGTAATTCGAGCGTTAGCTTTATTAAATAAAAATCTGGTTTATAGCCGCTCACACGACTTTCTCTTACTCCTCTTAATACAATTTTATATATATATATATATATATAAAACGACAAATTTTCATTAAATTTAAATTTTGGTTCATATGTTCCAACTTAAATATATAGAAGTGTTGGAGGGGATAAATTGCCAACTATCACCAACGGAGGCAGGTTGAGAATGATTAGATTATACAGGGGCCAATGAATAATATTGAACAAACACATTTGAATTTTAATGTCTCAAATTTCATCAAAAAACTTTTTTTTTTTTCTTTTTCTTTTTTTTTTTTTGAAAAATAAATTCTCACGCGTTGGTCTAGTGTGGCTAGCGAACTTGCCTTCGTGTGAGAATTCAGGGTTCGATTCCCGTGAAGGCAAAATCAGTGTTGACCCAGCATCGTGATAAAAAGTGGGAAGCGCCCACAGTTAGTAGCGCCCTAGGTAGCAAAGGCCGGAACTAAACGGCGTGAGAACTGCGGCGTGCTTACCACACGCCCTTCCTATCAAATCGCCGTCTGGCAAGCCTTGGGCCCTTCATGTACTGTTGCGCCATAGGATTTTTTACAAATAAAAGAGATATCGCTATATCTGGCCAGTTTAGTATTCCAAGTTTAAAGAAAAAAATCGTTTCAGTAGTTATAGAGTAAAATTATAAAAACAAACTCAAAAACCACTGAGATAAAAATTCATCGTACCATGTATATATTTTTTTTTATGTTACTGACCGGTTTCGGATTTTCATCCATCATCAGAGTAAAGCTATAATCAAGTTCATGTACAGAGTTGACATCAACATAATGCTTCGGTTATGCAGTACGGAAACATTTACTTGAAGTCGAACTCTCAACACGAACTTGATTAGCCTTACTCTGGCGATTGATGAAAATCCAAAACTGGTCAAGAACTTAAAATATATGCATGCTACGACGGATAAAATACCAGAAGTTATCCCACATCTAGCGTATAGCCCCCATCCATATATTCAACAAAAACTCAAAAATCTATTTGGTAAAATCGCTCTTTCCGTTTACCGATTTTCTTCAAATTTGAAATTCTATCAATGTTTCTATGTAGGAGGGAAAATGGTTTGGTTCAGATTATTAAACTAGATTTGGTTGAACACTGTATAATGTTAAAAGTGACTCTGACTGCCTGGACTTTATACTAAAATAACAGAGAATGGTAGAGAGGTAAAGGGTAAGGTAGATGACACGTTGTGACTGCCGAGTGACATTGCTAATGTCTTATAACTCTCCCGTCGCTGTATTTAAGCAGTTTCTCCCACTCTTGTCCGAGAGAGTGATCCTGTCATGTTTGTCTCTCTCTCTCTCTCTCTTTGCTATGGATCCCTCTCTTTGGATCCTATTACATCATCCCCATCACACAAATACACCATAAGTTCCATTCAACAATTTTCACACAAAGAAGAACACAATTACATGCTTTTCAACAACACTACGTCAAAAACTTACTCATCTCTCTCAACAACAAGCAGTTTCTCACATTCTAGTCCGAGAGAGTGGTCCTGTTACTTCTCTCTCTCTCTCTCTCTCACACACTGCTATGGATCCCTTTCTTTGGAACTTATAACAGTTTCTAGTTAACATTATAGAGGTGACAGAACCATATATTATACTGATATCTAATACTTTAGAGGAAAAGCTTAACGCAACTAGGCTTCCTCAGAAAACCCCCGTAAAAAAATCAATTTTCCCAGTAAAATGTTTCAAATAAAACTGATAAATCGGGGGCCTGACAATCAGGATTTGGTCAAAATGGTTTAAGTGGAAGGAAGTACCACTGAACTAAATGGACTTTTTTATTATCTTACAGGCTTCCGCGGCCATTCTCATTAGAAATACTTATTTTTCTAAGTTTCCAGGCCGCTTCAATGCTTTGTTATATAAGCCGACGTTTCGCATATATTGCAGTGAGCTTCTTCAGTATCCTATCTATAATGGGTATTATGAACGAGAGAAAATGGTTTGGTTTGAATGAACAAACTAGATATTGCTGAACACTGTATAATGTTAAAAGTGACATTAACTGCCTGGACATACACTAAAATGGTAGAATATGGTAGAGTGGTAAAGGGCAAGGTGAATGACTCGTTGAGAGTGGCGAGTGAGCTCTCTGTTGTATATCTATCTACCGTCGCTGTATTTATGCAGTTTCTCCCACTCTAGTCCGGGAGAGTGGTCCTATCATTTTTGTCTCTCTTTCTCTGCTATGGATCCTCTTTTTTGGATTATATTACATCATAATATAATGGGTATGATGAAGGAGAGAAAATGGTTTGGTTTGAATGAACACACTAGATATTGCTGGACACTTTATAATGTTAAAAGTGACACTGACTGCCTGGAATTTACTCTAAAATAACAGAGAATGGTAGAGTGGTAAAGGGTAGGGTAAATGATACGTTGAGACTGGCGAGTGAACTCTCTGTTGTATATCTATCTACCGTCGCAATTTATGCAGTTTCTCCCACTCTAGTTCGAGAGAGTGGTCCTGTCATTTTTGCCTCTCTTTCTCTGCTATGGATCCTCTCTTTTGGATCCCATTACATGTCGCTTTGCAATATGGACAAAACGTCTCGGTTTATATCAAAAGAATTGATGCTATCACAACTAGGAAACTTAAGTATGGATATTTTTATTTAATTTTTTTTTTTTGTCGATTTCCTCGAAAACGCCTTTAATGGTTTTCTTTAAACATGGTGCGTAAGTTTCATATAAAGAGGTACAACTTTTATTTATTATATTATGTTGAGGAAAATTCATTTTTGGGGAGCTTTAAGAGGTGGGATGAAGTTTAGGCTTTCTATAATTTCTGTTTTTTTTGTTGCATAAATAAAAACCGATAGTTGTAATCGTATTTTAGTTATTTAGTCCAAACTACTTCTATGTTTTGAAATTTGTGTGTGTGTGTGTGTTCAGCATAATTTGAAAAACGGAAAATTGCTGAAAGTTTAAGCTTGATATTTAGTTTAAGTGCTATCATGATGCCATACAATAAGGTTTTGATTCAAAAATCGGTCAACCGGAAGTAGATTGTAGATTGTTGAAGGGGATTATTGCACTGCGACCTGAAAGATCTATGTGTCCCCCCCCCCCCCGAAGCCTTCTCCAATGCACAGCCAGCCTCCAAGCAGTGTTCTGTAGCTGCAGACAACACTACCTATCACCAGACAGTGAGTTTTAGAGGCTCCTAGGAAGAAAAAAATCTAAGGGCAGCATGCTGGATTCGAACCCGGGACCTCCGCTTTGCTAGTCCAGCGCACTAACCACTTTGCTAATCCGTTCTTTCTCCTTTGGCTTTCGCCAATTAACTAGAGACGGAGACTCTAGTTTGTGTACTGTGTTTGTCCTTGTCAGTAAAGTGTAGAGTATATGTAGTTTAAGTTTATTGTGTACTGTTCTGATGAAGTGCATGGAGTACTGAGCTGTGGTAACATGTGAGGTCGCTACTCCCCAAGTAACTACATGCAACAGATACCCCTTGCGGGCAATCGGAAGTCAGACTTTATTTGAATAGATTTTTTAGTTTTTTGCAATTTTTTTTAAAAAAAAAGATATTAATAATCGATATTCTATAAATATGGAATATTAACCACAAACATATAAAGTACTAACCCTACAACTTTGGAGGCTTATATCTTTTCCTCTAAAAGTGTTATTTCAGTTTATTACAATCATTCTATTATCTACATAATATTAATTACAATGAAATATGATGTCAAAATTCTGAGTTTAAAGAAAATTGATTTACCGGAAGTAAAACTACTGAAAGTTTTTTTTTTGGCGATTTCTTCATAAAGACACAAATGAATTTCATTAAACCTATTATACTGAAGAGATACACAAGAGAACTATCACTTCCGTTTCAATTAGTTTTCCGAGTAAACTCATATAATGGGGGTTTTGGGGGGGGGCGCAGTAAGGTTATGCTTTATTCAAAAAATTAGTTTTTATAAAATTTAAATTCTCCCATTCAAGGTCTGTTGAAGACAACTAAATATCTAGTAAGACTTATTATGTTTAATGAAGAGAATTAAGTCAATTATGACTATGGAAATCGTAGTAAAAGAAAGTCATATTTTTCACAGCAGATTTTTTTACGTAAGATTTCTTATAATTTTTTTTTTTTTTTTGCATATAAAGTTTATTTAATTATCAAAATCCCACTAAAATAAAATTGTCTGATAAAAAAAATTCTACATATACATTTGGCGATAATACTTTGTAACGGTTTTAATACTAGGTGAAAGTTGATGGAATATTCCACTTGGTACTAAACACTTACTTCTAAGTATAGTATAACAGAAGTTCATTTTTAAACTCGTTTAACACTTTATTTTTCAAAATTTAAATTGAATTAATAATAAATTTAATTTTTTTTTTTTTTTTTAAGTTATTTTGTATATTTTTATTATTATTTTTTTTTTAGTTTATTTCAGAAAATTTATTTGAATCAATTTTTTTTTTTTTTTGTAGTTACGTTAATGGTTGATCTCGTCCAAACAGTTTTTCGGATTGGTCCATAATGTTTGTTTTTTTCTGTTTTTTTTTTTTTTTAATCTTAATGAAGTTCCATATTAGTCGACTGTTTAAATATAGTCCTAGTTAGTGTACTTGTGTGGAAGTCGGTATTTCTTTATTACATATAATTACAGGAGGGCAAGTTTTGTCTATGTAAATTTAAAGTAATCTGTTGTCATTTGTTTTCATTCAGTAATTATTTTCCATTTTTTTGCATTAAGAGAAGTTGAGGTCAAGGTATTCTTGGATATATGAGGAAGTTTGAGCAGGATTAGGATTTGCAGATAATATTGCAATATCATCTGTATAGATTGGATAGTATTCACTGCTGATGTACAAGACCGAACCAAGGATGGTTCTTTGCGGTACATCAGCATGGATGGGTTTGATGTCATAGAACTCAATGCAGTACCGTAACTCTTTAGATAAGAAGCGACTCTTTAGATAAGAATGAAGTATTTGTGGGGTAGGAAGGAATTGATTTAGTTTACAGCCCATGTTGGGGGTGCCATAACCTGGCAAAAGCCTGAAGCACGTCCAGGATGGCACTCCTGTTGTTTTTTTTTAAAGCGCTTTTTTTATTAAACCTTCATTTCCTACCACTTTCACAAACTTTTCAATTTAGTTAGGCGGTACCGCTTATTTAGTTTTGAGATGAAAAACTCCTCGCTTCTTAAACGCATTGCTTCATAATATTCAAAGTTCCAAGCTTTGCAAAAAATGAACCATAGTTTGGAAAAGATCGGAATCAGATGGGTCTATAGACAGGTTGCGGCAAAACTTTTACTACCTCTATATCTATCTCATTTTATCTGAATCAAAGGCGAATGCTGACGGCAAGCGTTATCATGTTATACAATATTTGTTTTGGTTATTTAAAGAGCGGTACCTTGTTTTAAATGCTTCATAAAGTCCATCCAACTATTCAGTATAAAGTTCTGAGTTAACAGGTGTTGGTGTAGTGGTTATGAGCATGTATTATTTATGTAAAGAATAATAATTATTCATTCATTATGGAAGATTTCATATTTTATTTTTATTGTTTTAGTTTGTTACAATACTTACTTATATGTTTACTATGGGACAGTTATTATTATTATTATTATTCATTTATTATTACAAGTTATCTAATATCTGAATTAGGGGCGGGTGTTGGTGTAGTGGATATGAGCATGGACTTGTAAGGGGGAAGACCCCAGTTCGAGTCCCGCGTATAACTGCTAAATTTTATATTGGTATGAAAAATGTTATTAGTAAAGTAGGTGCTTCCGCCGCCCCCCGTCCACGACACCTAATTTGATAGTTGCATGTTAAGCCCGCCGGAAAAAAAAAGGCATTACTTTACTTTACTTTTACTTTACTAATAACTGAATTATTATCAATACTATCACAGAAATTAATAATAATAATAATAACCAATTACACGGTCGAGTTTTTATAGAAAACATTTTGAATCATCATCATTATTGGTTTTAAATAAAACTATTAGAATTTTTATAAAATATCTAGGCCAACAGAAATAAATAATACACTAAACCCCCGGATATGAATATATTTTAAACTGGTATATACATTATATATATTTTAATAACAGTTTTATTGAAAGTTTTTTTATATAACAACTACAAAGCACAAAATACATTTTTGATGCCGGTAATTATGTAAATTCGAATCAAAATATACATATAATAGAATTTCGTCTTTTTTTTTTTTTTTAATTATCAAATAATAATAAATTGAAATTAATTAAAAAAATATTGAATACATTATTTTTATTTTAATATATTTTTTTTTTAATACTGAATTTAATTACACTATATTTTTACTTTTTTTTATTCGTAGTAAAAAGGCAGAGTATTGTAATATTGTCAAAATTTGTTAAATTGAGGTTTCACCGGAAATTATATGTAGTGAGATCTTCGCTGAGTAATGGTCCGTATGTGTGTGTGTGTGTGTGTGTGTATGAACAAAAAATAAAAAAAAAAAAAAATCACGGAAACTTAAACTTGGTATTCCGTTTATGTATTATCACCGTATCAGACACACGAAACTTTCCGGCAAAATCGATCTAGTAAAACCGGAAGTATTGAATGTTTTTTTTTTACTTTCTCTTACTCCTAGTAAGAGGAAGTATTATCGTGTCAAATTTTCGATATCGAGTTTTCACCGGAAATATCCGTTTTGAGGTCCCCTGATTCCAAAAAAGTGGTTTGTTTAGCGAATGCCTGTGTGAGTGGTGTGTTGTGTGTGTGTGTGTGTGGATGTATGTGAACAGCATAGCTCAAAAACGAAAAATCGTAGAAAGTTCAAACTTGATATACGTTTAGGTATCACCATGGGATCTGACGGTGCGTTATGTGTCAATATTCCTCAACCGGAAGTACCACTTTACTAGTTTGTTTTTTTTACGTTTTTGCAATTTTCTCAAAAATGGCTCCGAAGATTTTCTTTAAACTTGTATATCAACTACACATACAAAGAGCTACAACTTTTATTTGAAACATTTCTCCAGGAAAATTCATTTAAGGGCACTTCTGGGGGGGGGTGTATTTTTCTCTAAAGTGCTATCACAGTTGATTATACAATTGTATCATCCAAACAAAATTAATTAGAAATAAATACATGGCCAAAATTCCGAGTTTCAAGAAAATTAGTAAACCGGAAGTGCGCTTTTACTGAACAATTTTTTCAGTTTTCGACGAATCTTATTAAATTTGGTACACAAACTATAAAAGCTGTCAATTATAATTTGGAGAACTGGAGTAAGAGAAAGTTGTGTGAGTGTTTCACACCAGATTTTTTTTTGTTATCTTGCAGTATTTTACGATTTTTCTTAAAAACGACTCCAATGATTTACTCTAAACTTTTTATATTATCTGGACACATTAATATCTATAACTTTTATTTAATATTTACTTGGAAAAATTCATTTTTTGTAGGCATTCTGGGAGAATAGGAGCTTTAAGCGTTCCTCTAAAATACTAACTACTATTACAGTACAGTGCATGATTCTGCCATCTCTATAATGTTAATATGCTCAATATATAGATGGGTCCGTCCGCAATGCTGGATAACATCAGATATTTTTTGTCCGTCGTAGCATGCATACATATTTCTTTTATTCCTGACCGGTTTTGGATTTTCATCCAATCGTCAGTGTAAATTTATCAAGTTCATGCAAGAGAGTTCTATTCAACGCAATGTTTCTGTTACACTCGACATTTTTGTTGGTTTGTTGATTTGTATGTATGTCATACAAGATTGTGTGTACGACATACATATATACATACAATCAACAAACTAACAAGTGTCGAGTGTAACAGAACCTGCTCACTCTGTTCGGTGATGGGCAGTGTTGTCTGTAACAAGAGAACACTATGGATGGAAGCCGGCAGTGTACTGAAAAGCCTTCAGGCGGCAAAGATCATAGATTTTATTTATTTATTTATTTATTTTTGAATTTAAGGCGCGTCAACATCTATTGGTCATTGGCGCCCAGAGCCTTCTCAGTGCACTGCCGGCCTCCGGACAGTGTTCTCTCGTTACAGACAATACTGTCCATCACCGGATAGTGAGCTGTAGATGCTCCTAGGAAGAAAAATTCTAAGGGCAGCACAGCTGTACTCGAACCCTGGTCCTCCGCGTGGGAGTCCAGTATGCAAACCACTTAGCTAATCCCTTCCCTTGATCATAAATATTGTCGTACCTTAAATGAAAATATAAACATTCATTTAATAAAAACAACAGACGACCAAACTGAAACGCTTTTATCTTTTTCAACATAATAACTTAATTTAATAAAATAATAATGTTAAATAAAGAATTTAAATCGTAGCAAATATTTTAAGTCGAAAACAAAACAAAAATTATTTAATTGAAAACTTTTATTTTTTTAATGGGAAACTTTTTATGATCATTGTTATAAAAGTTGATTTATCAAAACTATTTTTTATTTTCTACCCGTTCATCATATTTTTCTATAAAGTATACACAACCTTGCTTTGTTTGTTTATATTTCTTTAACAGGAAGTTAGTTGTTATGTGTTATACAAACTAGTGCTTGTCATCATTTTGATTAAATTATTATTTTTTAAAAGACATTATTAAAGTGAATAATCAATGTATAAGAAAATGATGTGGTAAATAGTAGTTCTGAATAAACAACAAAGCAAACTTGGTCATTGCTATAATTGAATTTTTTTTTTTTAAAGGGCCATTGAGATGGTTGGTGATACTTAGGAGGAAGGATGACCTTTGTTCTGTATATAAATAATAGCTCAATATTTATTCAATATAACAATATAACCTTCAGTCCTACTTTCTAATATGCACAAATCATCTCTTTTTTTTTTTGTTCATTCTGTTATTGGTGTGAGGGGAGGGGCAACTTTGTGATCGTGTTGAAATTTTAGAAATTGAATTCAAGTCGAAAATAGATTTGTTGAGTTACCCTGGGGGAAACATATTTGTTGAATTACTCTGGGGATACATATTTATTAAATTACTTTGGGGATACTCATGTGTTTGAACTGGTGGACTCAATTACTAGCAATGTCACCTGACGAATATCCCATAAAATGTTACGAATATTTGCTTGTGTCTTTAAACTGTAATCGTCGGGCTTCTTGTTCTGGTTGGGTGTACCACTTGAATAATATTCTCGTTTCACTGGGCTATGTAGGTATTTCCTATTTTTCGGACTTAAGTATCGTAAGGAGAGAATATAATGATATACTGGAGAGATGGGCCAATCGTGATCTCAGTGAAGATGCATATAGAATTATGAACAGCAGTTATAGCGAGATATATAGGTCTCTGTGCCCATTTGGCAATGGTATATTTTATGTCTCAAATATGCCAATCAAAAAGCAAAGGGCTATTATACAACTAAGATTATGTAATAGAACTAATATTAAACTGTTTATTAATGGCACATCGTACTCAATTAAACATAGAGGAACTGTGCACTGTTTGTAACATGTACAAGTTGGAAACCCTCGATCATATTTTGTTGGAATGCCCAGTATATAACCCATATAGAGAAAGGTTTCTCAGAAATTATATTTTGCCACAATCCTCTATAAGAGACAATGTATTAAATATTTTGGACATTAATAGTGCAGAAAAATGCAACCATGTATACTATTTCATTAGTGGGGTTTTGAAATTAAGATCTTTTATTTTTAATGAGTAGATTTGTATTTATTTAGTTATCTCAGGTATTTATTTGCTTACTTATTTCATTTTAATCTAAGAATGTTTTCTTTTTTTTTTTCTTTGTTTATATATTGTATGTCAAAACAAACCAGACTCCCTGTAATATGTAATATTTCATAAATACAGAAATTTATTATTATTATTACTCATTTGTTGAGTTATCCTGTGGTATACACATTTGTTTATTGAGTTATTCTGGGAACATACAATTGTTGAGTTACCCTAAGGGATTACATTTGTTGGTTATCCTAGATACGAAAGAAAATCTGGTGTCAAACACTCACAAAACTTTATTCCATTTGTTAATACAATTATATACAAAATACAATTTTTTTTTTCCATTTGAAATTTTTAACCATTTGTACAAACATAAATATGGTGGCGGCCGGGGGAACAAGTTTCGAATTTTATATGGATTGACACAATCATATAATAATACACACAGTTTGATACATGAGGATAGACTTTGTTGAGTTATCCTAGGAGATACACATTTGTTTCTTCAGTTATCCTGGGAATAAACATTTGTTGAGTTACCCTTGGGGGATACACATTTGTTGAGTTATCTTAGGGGATAAACCTTTGTTGAGTTACCCTGGGGGGATACACATTTGTTGAGTTACCCTGGAGTTGTATATTTGTTGGTTGAGTTATCCTGGCAAAAACACTTTTGTTGTAATTCATGTAGAATGTAATTCTTGTAGAAGTTGTAATTCACATATTTAGTTTAAAAAAAAATCGTTGGAGCTTTTTTAGTGAAAATAGTAGAAAAGTGGAAATAAAATATTTTTTCAGAAAAAACGCAATTTCCAGTGATCGGATTTTTTTTTTTTCCATAATCGGAATTTCGACAACATATTTAATATTCTAATTAATTTTATTTAAATGATAGAATTTAAATGATAAACTAAAATAGCATTTTAGAGAAAAACCTAACTCCACCCCTCCCCTAAAAGTGCCCTTAAATGAATATTCCTGGAGAAATATTTCAAATAAAAGTTGTAGCTCTTTTCATGTGTAGTTGAGATACTATGTTTAAAGAAAACCGTTGTAGCAGTTTTCGAGATAAATCACAAAAAAAAATGAAAAAAAAAAAAGTTCAGTAAAATACTACTTCCTGATGATGGATTTTGTCCGAAATCTTCGGGTCTGATGCCGGTGATAGTACCTAAATGGAATTCTAAGTTTGAGCTTACTGCAACATTTTGTTTTTGAGATATTCTGTTCATACATCATACAGACAGATTTCTAAAAAAAAAAAATGTCGACTCAGGGGACCACCAAAACGGATATTTCCGGTGAAAACTCAATTTTGATAATCTGACACGATTACAATACTTCCTCTTACTAGGAGTAAGAGAATGTAAAAAATCTGGTGTGAAACACTCACACAACTTTCTCTTACTCCAGTACTCAAAATTATAATTGACAAATTTTATAGTTAGTGTACCAAATTTAATGAAATTCGTCGAAAAGTGAAAACACTGTCCAGTAAAACTGTCCGGTTTACTAATTTCCTTGAAACTCGGAATTTGGGTCATATATTAATTTCTAGTTATTTCAATTTGGATGACAGAATTGTATAATCAACTGTGATAGCATTTTAAAGAAAAACATAACCCCCCTCCCCCAAAAGTCCCCTTAAATGAATTTATCAGGGGAAAAGTTTCAAATAAAAGTTGTAGCTCTTTATATGTATAGTTAACAACGCTGGTTTAAAGAAAATCGTTGGAGCCATTTTCGAGAAAATACCAGAAAACTGAAAATTATATTTCAGTAAAAACGCACTTCCGGTTATCTATTTTTTTTCAAACTCGGAATTTCAACAACATATTTAATTCTAATTAACATTATTTAGATGACAGAATTGTCTAATATACTGAAACAGCAGTTAAGATAAAACCTAACCCCACCCCTCCCCAAGAAGTGCCCTTAAATGAATTTTCCTGGAGAAATGTTTCAAATAAAAGTTGTAGCTCTTTGTATGTGTAGTTGATATAGCAAGTTTAAAGAAAATCTTCGGAGCCATTTTTGAGAAAATTGCAAAAACGTAAAAAAAACAACTAGTAAAGTGGTACTTCCGGTTGAGGAATATTGACACATAACGCACCGTCAGATCCCATGGTGATACCTAAACGTAATATCAAGTTTGAACTTTCTACGATTTTTCGTTTTTGAGCTATGCTGTTCACATACAAACACACACAGACACACACACACAGACACACACACACACATACAGACCATTCGCTAAAAACCACTTTTTTGGACTCAGGGGACCTCAAAACGGATATTTCCGGTGAAAACTCAATTTTGAAAATCTGACACAATTACAATACTTCCTCTTACTAGGAGTAAGAGAATGTAAAAAAGTCAGTTTATTAAGTTTAGATTTTTACCATTGATATAAATCAATGAAGACAACTAAACAAACAATTAGCAAATACGACTATAAGAGGGAAGAAAATTTGTCAGTAATAATTATGTAAAGGGAAAGTTATGTAAGTGTTTCACCCCAGATTTTTTTCTTTCTTTTTTAAATTTGAAATTTTAAGTGTTACATAAATAAATCTTTCACAATTATTTGGGAAATTTTTCTCCCAAAAATAGATATTATGGGAGTTTTCTAGGGCATATTTCTAAGTTTAGCGATAACTGTAAATCTCCCACCCTACCCCACCACCAGTAGACGACAGATATTTATTCTATATCCAGGCATGTCTACTGGAGAGTTATATTCAATTAGAGAGAGAGCCTTATCTCTTAAAACCAATATGTGAAATATATTATTCTCGAACCATCTTTATTCATTTCGTATACTATTAAGCTAATTAGGTTAAATAGAAATTCTCAAGTAAATTTCTCTATTACGATTGTAAAATTACTTATGAAAAAGTCGTATGTATTTTTCCAGCCTTTTTCATTATTTATTTATTTATTTTATTTATTTATTTATTTAGTACTTCTATTATTTTTTAACTAAATTTATTACTTTCTTTTGATCTTTTAGAAAGTACAACATGTTTTTAATAATGACTTTATAATTGACATATACGTTTTGGGCGCCACAATAAAAATTCAGAAACGAACGTTTTTACTTTCTCTTACTCCTAGTAAGAGGAAGTATTGTAATCGTGTCAAATTTTCGATATCGAGTTTTCACCGGAAATATCCGTTTTGAGGTCCCCTGAGTCCAAAAAAGTGGTTTTTAGCGAATGGTCTGTGTTTGTGTGTGTGTGTGTGTGTCTGTGTGTGAGTCTGTGTGTGTGTATGTATGTGAACAGCATAGCTCAAAAACGAAAAATCGTAGAAAGTTCAAACTTGATATTACGTTTAGGTATCACCATGGGATCTGACGGTGCGTTATGTGTCAATATTCCTCAACCGGAAGTACCACTTTACTAGTTGTTTTTTTTACGTTTTTGCAATTTTCTCAAAAATGGCTCCGAAGATTTTCTTTAAACTTCTATATCAACTACACATACAAAGAGCTACAACTTTTATTTGAAACATTTCTCCAGGAAAATTCATTTAAGGGCACTTCTGGGGGGGGGGGTTAGGTTTTCATCTTAACTGCTGTTTCAGTATATTAGACAATTCTGTCATCTAAATAATGTTAATTAGAATTAAATATGTTGTTGAAATTCCGAGTTTGAAAAAAAATAGATAACCGGAAGTGCGTTTTTTACTGAAATATAATTTTCAGTTTTCTGGTATTTTCTCGAAAATGGCTCCAACGATTTTCTTTAAACCAGGGTTGTTAACTATACATATAAAGAGCTACAACTTTTATTTGAAACTTTTCCCCTGATAAATTCATTTAAGGGACTTTTGGGGGAGGGGGGTTATGTTTTTCTTTAAAATGCTATCACAGTTGATTATACAATTCTGTCATCCAAATTGAAATAACTAGAAATTAATATATGACCCAAATTCCGAGTTTCAAGGAAATTAGTAAACCGGACAGTTTTACTGGACAGTGTTTTCACTTTTCGACGAATTTCATTAAATTTGGTACACTAACTATAAAATTTGTCAATTATAATTTTGAGTACTGGAGTAAGAGAAAGTTGTGTGAGTGTTTCACACCAGATTTTTGTTTTGTTCAGATACAATTGATCCGATTTTAGTCTATTTATTTTGACGATTTACTGATTTACTATTTATTTTTAAAATTTAAAATTCTCAAAGTATTATTTCCCCATTGCACCATAAGTTTAGTGAAGATTATTGTGTAGAAAGTAAGTAAAAAAGTTGGGATGAATTATGTTTGTGGTATAATTTAATGAAGATTCTCGACCGATCTAATAACAACTAAAGGAGATCTCGAGGAGCGGTCAATAAAATGTACACTTTTTTTAAATCTTTTCCAACGTTTCGACAAATTTATTGTCTTCTTCAGGGATCTGTACAACAATCAAACAAAAAGGAATAATAATAATAGTAATCACCATAATCTTAATATAGATAATAATAATAAACCCAAACTATTTCTTTATTATTATTATCTATATTAAGATTATGGTGATTACTATTATTATTATTATTATTTATTTTTGTTTGATTGTTGTACAGATCCCTGAAGAAGACAATAAATTTGTCGAAACGTTGGAAAAGATTTAAAAAAAAGTGTACATTTTATTGACCGCTCCTCGAGATCTCCTTTAGTTTGTGTATAAAGTGATCTTCGTGGAGAAGGTCCTCCATCTGCTGCTTGTCCGACTTGCAAAAAGCGTTCTGTTATTCCGAATCGAGAACAACTTGGAGATGAATTTTTTTCAAATTAAAGATAAAGTTATGTTTCTGGATATGATACTGGATACTAAATTGGCTTGGACATATCATATTAAGAATACGATAAGAAAAGTTGGAAAAAATCAATGAACATATTACGAATGGTAGGTAACACACTATTCATGGGGGGGGGGCCGATCCCAATATAACACTTATCTTTCATAGATCCTTTATTAGATCAATTATTGACTATGGGTTGCATAATATATGGGCCAGCGAACAGAACTATATTGCATTCTCTGGATGTTATTCAAAATATATGCATTAGAATATGCCTGGATCTCCTGTACTCAACACCGATTAGCGCTCTCTTGAATGAAGCCACAAGCCAAAAGATTTATAAAGACAAGTAGGCAGGGAACTTCGTAGTATCTCCTGTCCCTTAGTAGGACGGGTCTGAGGTCCCTGATAGGGATAGTGACTGGACACACTTGGGTGTCCAGCCACTTGTTTAATATAGGGAGGACCGTCTAGTCCCATTTGTCAGAACTGTGACGACGGAGTCAGGGAAACGGTGTACCACTACCTTTGTCAGTGTCCCCGTTTCGCTGCTACTAGGTTTCGTGTTTTTGGGAGGGCATCACTCTCGCAGGATTGTCTGCGCGAGCTGGAGTTTCGGAATATCTTGGGATACTGTAGATTAACCGGTAAGCTTTCGGGGGAGATTCATTAAGGGGATAGGGGGGGTCTCGGGGGGATAAAGGCCACATAGGCTTAGGTCCCACGCCATTAGGCACCCGAATTACAATAATAATAATATGGGCAAGCGAACAGAACTATATTGCATTCTCTGGATGTTATTCAAAATATATGCATTAGAATATGCCTGGGCCTCCTGAACTCAACACCGATAAGCGCTCTCTTGAATGAAGCCGGTGAAATGGCTTTAAAATATAGAAGAGAAGTTTTATCTCAAAGATTTCTTGTCAGAATCATGGCATATAGTCCAGAAATTTACTCCCTAATAAGCAAACCTGAGTATTCAGGATTTGATGTGTAAATATTGGGAAGAGAAACGATTTCCTCTTCTTTGTTAGTCGTGCAACAAAATTATCGTAAATATAAGGGTATGAGGAATATCTTTGTACTCCACTCCACTTAGTTCATGTATATAGTACAAAGTGAGAAAGATTAATGTGTATGCGTGTATTTATTAGCGTGGATGAGTTGGAGAGAATGTTTTATAATATGTAGAGTAGCAGCAGTACTTGTCTGCGATGGCGGAATGACTCTAACATGGGCAGTGAGTGAAGTGATCCATCCATAAGGTCGGAAATGGCTATGGCCGAGAGAGCTAATGCCATAAAAAAAAAAAAAAAAAAAAAATCTGGTTTGAAACACTCACACAACTTTCTCTGATTCCAGTTTTCAAAATTGTAATTGGTAATAAATTTTATAGTTAGTTTACAAAATTTAATAAAATTCGTCGGTGATTTTTATGGAGAAAATCACAAAAACTGAAAAAACTGTTCAGTAAAAAACGCACTTTCGGTCTTCTGATTTACTTCAATCTCGGAATTTCAGCAACACATTTAATTCTAATTAATATTATTTAGATGAGAGAATTCTAACCCCACCCTTCCCCCAAAAGTGCCTTTAAATGAATTTTCCCAGGGAAATGTTGTATTGAATGAATTTTCCCTGAGGCAAAAAAAAGTTGTAGATTTTTGTAAGGCTAATTAATAATGTAAGAAGTTTGAAGAAAATTGTCGGAGCCATTTTTGAGAAAATCGCAAAAAAATGAAAAAAAAAAAAAACAACTAGTAAAGTGGTACTTTTGGTAGAGGAATTTTGACAGATAACATACCGTCAGATCCCATGTTGATATCTAAACGGAATATCAAGTTTCAACATTCTACGATTTTTCATTTTTGAGCTATGCTCTATTCGCATACATATACTCACATGTACACAGACCATTTTCTAAACCATTTTTTTGGACTCAGTGGACCTCAAAACGGATATTTCCGGTGATTACTTGATATCGAAAATTTGACACGATTACAATACTTCTTCTTTACTAGGAGTAAGAGAAAGTAATTATTAATTATGAGGTCATTTTCTCTCGTTACTGGTTGTGCCACAGTTTTTATAGACTATTATTTTCTAGGCCGATGTTAAAAAAAAAAAAAACTGGGATTGAGTTTAGTTATCTAATGGAAAATATATTAAATTATTCGGCTACAATTGCATCTTCAACGTTTAACACCATTGTTAATAATAAGAGGAGGCATTCTCCTTAGTTGAGATGAAAATCTGCTATACTAGTTGTTATATAATTATAAATAATTAATGTAATAATAAAATAATAATAAAAAAAATTAATATCAGGTTATATAAGAAATTGTACAACAACTCAGCACACAACAATTATAATGTAATAATAATAAGAGGATCTTATTTTAAATGCCAATCTTAAGAAATTGTATGGTCTCCCACACCTGTTACTTTCTCGTACTGGTGTAAGTAGGACTCACTTTCTTTTTACTTTCTCTTACTCCTCTAGTAAGAGGAAGTATTGTAATCGTGTCAAATTTTCGATATTGAGTTTTCGAGTTTTAACCGGAAATATGCATTTTAAGGTCACCTGAGTCCAAAAAATGTGTTTTTTTTTAGAAAATGGTTATATTTGTGATTGTGTAGGTGCCTACGTATGTGAACAACATAGCTCAAAAACGTTAAAATCGTAGAAAGTTGAAACTTGATATTCCTGTTTAGGTACCACCATGGGATCTGACAATAGGTTTATCTGTCAAAATTCCTTAAACCGGAAGTTACCACTTCTTTACTAGTTGGTTATTTTTACATTTTTGCAATTTTCTCAAAAATGGCTCCAATGATTTTCTTGAAACTTGCTAGATCAACTACATATACAAAGTGCTACAACTATTATTTAAAACAATTCTCCGGGAAAAATTCATTTAAGGGTACTTTTAGGGGGGTGGTGGGTTGGGTTATGTCTTCCACTAAAGGTGCTATTTCAGTTTATTAGACAATTCTATCATCTAAATAATGTTAATTAGAATTAAATATATTGTTGAAATTCCGAGTTTATAAAAAAAAAAAAATCGAATGACCGGAAGTGCGTCTACACTTTACCACTTTTTACTAAATGATTTTTTTTAACTTTTTCACGATTTTCTCAAAAATAGCTCCGTCGATTTTCTTGAAACAACATATATAAACTACACATACAAAGAGCTACAACTTTTATTTAAAACATTTCTCTGGGAAAATTCATTTAAGGGTACTTTTAGGGCAGGGATGGGGTTATGTTTTTCTCTAAAGTGCTAATTATAGTTGATTATACAATTTTATCATCCAAACAAAATTAATTAGAAATAAATAGATGGCCAAAATTCTGAGTTTCAAGAAAAAAATTAGTAAACCGGAGTGCGCCTTTACTGGGCAGTTTTTTTTTCAGTTTTCGACGAATTTAATTAAATTTTGGTACACTAACTATAAAATTTGTCAGTTATAATTTTGAGAACTGGAATAAAAGAAATTTGTGTGAGTGTTTCACACCAGATTTTTTTTTTTTTTTCTATAAATAATGTTTATAAGTGATTATTCTTTGACACTCTCATTTAAAAGTTTGTTCTGTTTAAATATTACTAACGGATTTTAACACAATGTTTTCGAACGAAATCTCTCATTATAGGGAAGTGTGCTACTGTTTTCTTACTTTTCTTGTTTGGTTATAAAATTGATTTGTATGCGTTCTATAGGAGCTGGACGTTAAGATTTAGCCAAAATTTTAACTTTCACAAAAATTTATCGTTTCAGAATTGTGAGAATTGCAACAAGGGGAAAGTTATTTTAATGTTTCATTCTAGATTATTGATGAAATCATTTTTGTTTTTTAGATTTTTGATACATAACTATTTGGTCTTCAAACATTTACATTTTAAAGGCAATGAACTATATTAAATTATAAAATTATATTAGAATTAAATGTTAAGAATTGATCTCTATTTGGAGAGGGGCGAGAAGAAGTGGTTTAATTGAGGCAATGAGACGCGTCAGACTAGCGCCAATTCTGGTGAAAGCAAGCAAGCTTGCAGACAGACATCCTTTTAAGTTCATATACGCTCTCTTTTTCATTCTCCCTCTCTCTCTCTCTTTAATACATAAATTCACCCACACACACACACACACACACACTGGCAGAGCAGCACCTGTTATTATAGGTATTAAACCTTTATCTCTAAGGAAAATATTGGATTTTTTTATACTTTAATAATATTTTAGTTTAACAAGAATTTTACAAACTTAACGAATGTTCCCCCTTTCCTCCGTTTCTACCATTGATAAAAATTGATTTCACTTAATTTTTTTTTTTTTGTTTTTTTTTTTTTTGAAATTTACAACTGCATATTCAAATACAATAAGTAAATGTGCTATACAAAGAAAATATGGCTTGATGGTCTTTGAATGGTATCATCCAGTGATGAATACTATTAAGTAATTATAAGGTCGCGTGGCCATCGACGCTTCAAGCGTCCGTTGTGTGTTTCCTGGGAGGGTTTAAGATGAGAGTGCCTGGGCTAAAAAGGGTTAGAGTGAGATTGAATTCTTGAATGAAATCTGTTGTAGATAGATGAGGAGGCAAGGGTGGAGACGAAGGGAATGTTGAGGTCAGTATGTGTGAGTTTGGATACGTAATAAGGACAACCTATGATATGTCGGAGTATGTTTGATTGAAGGGTTTGGATTCGGTTCAGGTTGGAACGCTTTGCCGTCCTGTACAGTTCTAGTTGTAATGTTATGGTGTGTATTTGTAGTAGCACGAGCGGTGTTGTTGTAAAAGGGGCTTGTAAGTATCTAAGTTTAAGAGAGAATGAAGTATTTGTAATAAACAAGAAATCACACTGTTTTTTAAAAAGATATATTCTCTAAGAGAAATTAAGTTACTTTAGATTATCACAACAATATGCTTATAAATTAACTGGAATAAACTGTAACGTTATAATTCAACTCAGAAGCGTCCTCCTTGAATTCTAGAACAAGTTTGTCTTGCAAAGAATGTTTCTCTTTTGTCCGTTTAGTGCCTCCCCTGTGAGGAGAAGGGGTAGTACAATGCCATAATTGTTCTTAAATTTTTCCATTAACTGTTTCCATATATCTGGCTTGTCCTTTTGCAAGGTAATGTCACATATCTAGATATTTTTGATTTATTTATGAATTAATATATTTCTAAGTTTTCTTGCATCCATCACATAGTCTATATGTCCATAGAGTTCTTACTAAGGATGTGTATAATAGTCTTTTATTCGAAAGAGATAATTTAGATCGATTACCGAGAAGTCTATGGAAGAGCCGAAAACGATTTTTGAGGTCGCCGTGTGTGAGGATTCCATGTAAGTGCTCTTGTCTAGGTACAGTCCAAGATAACGCACATGGTCAGCTGGTGGGATGGGTGTTCAATTTACATAGATAGGAGGGAGAGTTTTATGATTTAAGGTGAAAGTTATGTACTTGCATTTATATATATTTACTTTGATTTTCCATTTTCTAAGCTAGATTTCAAGTAGTGTAAGATGAGATTGCAGCGAACGGGGGATAGCAATAACAAGATCGGAGTTGATGTGAAGTTAATTTTTCCAACACAAATAATATAAATGTGAAAATAAGGTTTAAATAAGCTAGTGAGATAAATAAATTGAAAAAGAGTGGGTGGAATAGCTCAGTGGTAGCGCTTAGAACTCTCACGCGGAGGTCCCAGTTTTGAGTTCAGTGCTATATCTTAGATTTTTTTTTTTCCTCCCGAGGAGTCTCCTCTACACAGTTCTCAGTACGGTGATGGACAATGATGTCTGTTACGAGAGAATATTGTCAGGATGCCGGCAATACACTTGAGAAGGCTCCGAGCGTTAATGACAACAAATGTTGACGAACCTTAATTTTTTTATTATTTTTTTTATTGCTCATAAAATATAATTTTTTAGCAAGAATTGAGTACATTATAAATACAATATATAACATATACCTAATAAAATCAGACTTCAAAAACAAAAAACAAAAAAAAAAACAGAAAATTTTACAAAATATCAAATTTAACCAAATTAAAAAAAAAAAAAAAATTACCTTTAAGATTGGAAAATAAAAATCAAAAAGTAATAAAATTGTTGAAATAAAATCAAGAAGCTGTCAGAAATTTTCAGCATGAATTAAAAATATAAATAAACAGAGATATGCCTCTGGGAAGATTTAACAAAATATTTCTTAATTTGAGAGCCTTAGATTATTTTATTGATTTTAGAAACTGACTCTTGGTATCAGCAAGTTACAAAATATTAAATTTATATCTAAGACGTCACTAACATACTCCGAAATATAGAGCTTCCAAAGATTATTAAATAAATTACATTCTAAAAACAAAATGTTCCAAGCTATCCAAACTACCGGAATTACATAATGAGCAAATCGACTCTGGATAGAACTTATAAGCCGACCCATTATAAAAAAGCCTATTAACCTTCTTTCCCATTAAACGCAACTGACAGAATATTCTAAGTTTATTTATATGTAAAGTAAAGTAAAGTAATTGCCCATTTTTTACGTCCAACTACCAAATTAGGTGTCGTGGACGGGGGCGGAAGCCCCTACTTTACTATTAACATTTTTTAAACAAATATAAAATTTAGTTATACGCTGGACTCGAACTGGGGTCCTCCCACTTACAAGTCCATGCTCATAACCACTACACCAACACCCGCCCCTGTTTATTTATATGTATATTAAATACTCTTCTCCCAAGGCGAGCCTTAAATTAAAAAAAAATGTACTCAGATATAAGTCTATGCTTAAGAAAAGATAAAATAAAGGACCGGAGTCCCCAAAAAATAGTAATCAATAGTTGTTGGCTGTTAATATCTTTCGTAATCACAATCACATACAGAAAATTAAACTGAAATTTCTGCTAAAAACTTAAAACTAAAATTAATGTTTATAATATACTTTTTAAGTATTATACTTAATTTAGAATGTAAAAGGTCTAAAAATTTTTGTTAAATTTGCCTATAACTGTTTAAAGATTTTCTATTATTAAGATTTGGTTCATATTATTCAAATACCATTACCTGCAATTAGGTAATTCAACAATTGTCATAGAGACAAACTATATATTAATAGCAAGCATTATAATGGAAATAAGAATTTTAAATTTATTACAGTCCATTAATACAATAGCCACTGATTTTTCATTTAGTTTACGTCGTAAATTTACTTTAATTTTTTCAGAAACTGTAAATGAAGCTGCTCTCTGTATGTATATATAATAAGTGTTTGATAGGAATTGCAGCGATTTAAAAACGGCCTTACTTATAATAACTATTGTAAGAAAGGTTATTTTTCCTGAAGTAAAATATGTTCAAAAGTGTTTAAAATTAAATATACAATTCGTCAGAAGAACTTTTATCAAATTATTTCATTTATATTATTTATATTTATATTATTTTATATCGATAAAAATCATGAAAGCGTTTTTGTAAATGGCGTTTTCATTTGTTGTTCCTGTTGTTGTTGTCTTTGTTGTGGCTTACACTATGAGAGTGTTTAACTATGAATAGTTGATAATGTTGATTTTAAGTTGTCTTTAAACTTTCTTTTATTCTAAACCACAATATATTTGTTTATAAACTAAAATTTTATTTTTAAGAATGTTTTTTAGTTACAAATACATTTCTTTTGTATTTGTTATTTATTTTTACATTATTATTATTAATATTATTATTAATATTATCATTGTTTTGTTTTTTTTTGGAACATATTATTTCTTTTTCCTTAAATTAACTATTGTCATTATTGTGCACAACTCTGTTTGTATAGGACATAAAGTCATGAAAGCAAATAAATACGTATTTATTTATTTATTATTATTATTATTATTATTATAGTTCTATGTTTATGAGGTTTTTTTTTTTTTACTTTTTCTGCGCCTTTAAGGTAAAACGTTCGGAGTCTTATATTTACACTTAGAAATGAAATTAAGGAATGTGTAACAGGATCCGAAGAGAAGGATTCAAAGCAGAAAGAGAGAGAGAGACAAAATCTCACTCGCTACGTAGGCCAGACTAGAGTGGGAGACTCTGTATATATACAGCTGCGGTAACCCTACAAGAAACAGTCTTTAGAACAGTTTATCCAGCAGTTACAACACGTCAGCAAACAACTACTACCTTCTCTTTACTCAGTCTAAATCTCTCGCTACCTAATTTTTATTTACGTATAAAGTCCTGACAGTTTTGTGTCTCTATTTTTATAACACAGGGTTCAGTATTCATTTTAGTTTATTTTTCAAATATCCTTCCTCACTAATTTCTTTCCTTCTAAAAATCTATTAAATTGAGAGAAAGAGAGACAGACTGGCTAAGAATAGAATGTACGTAGACGTTTTGACTGACGGTTGCCGATAACCCTCTTCTTCTTCTTCTTCTTCTTCTGTAGGACTAGCTCATCTCTATATATATCGAATTCTCCCTCCCTAGTTTGGCCTAGGTAGGAATAATTAATGTTTGATTCTTGGTTCTTCGGATCCTATTACAAATGTTAATCAGTACAACTTTGTAGAATGAGAGAGTTGAAGAAGCTCCTCGCCGGTAGCAGTATATTGAAACTTATACTTAGGTACAAGTTTGCACTTGTCTGCATACCTAGATCTTTTTTTTTTAATATCATTTTTATTGAAAAAAATTTCATGTCGAGGGGATTGTGGGAGAGCTACGAATTAGGTTCACATCTTAACCTTTGGTCCATTACATAGTAAGTGTTGAGAGCAGCTAATATTTATTAATTTAATTCTCAATCATGATGGTACTGACGAGTATAGTACACTAGTACTGCCTGACTGGCAGAGATATCGAGGTTTTATACGTCACAACTTGGACAATTTGGACCTGGATATTTATTTCTCACCCGACAATTTGTTGAAATTGGTCAACCCGGAAGTATCACCTCACTAATTTTTTATTTCATTTTCCAATTTTCTTAAAAAAGAAAGCTAACGGAATTGCTTTAAATTTTGTATAATTTAAGACTAGTAGTGGGAGTTTTTGTATGTCGAAAGGGAGAGAGCTAAAAAACTAAGAAACTAATTTATACTGCACTATAATTAAATATGAATTTATAATTTTATACTTTAAAGGTCTTTAAATTTAAAAGACTTTATAATTTTAAAGGTCTTAATATGCGCGAGAAATGAGAGATAAGGAATTTAAAGGTGGGCTGGATAGAGAGTGACACTTGGCGAGAGCTATGATAAAGCCTGCTGATATGAACATATAGACTGGTGATAAAATAATACTTAATTTATCGGATCTTCTTATCCTGCAACGGTGGCGTTATCTTACAGATTAAAAGGGAACTGTTGATAGCATGTGATAACACCATCATACAGATCAGTTCTTAGATAAGTTTTCATCTCAAGTATGGTATTTTTAAAATAATTCATGTTTAGCCAGCAAATCACCTTCACATTACGCCGGATCACTCTTCCACCTCTATTCTATAACCATGTCCCTCTTCCAACTGTTGATGTCGTCTGCTTTCTTGGGCTCTATATTGACAAAAGGTTAGCTTGGAATCTCCATATACGACCCAAAAGACCGGAACTCATTACACGACTTGTTAAACGACTTCTGGATAACTGATCACGACTTTCATTAGATAACAAACGACTAATATATACATCATTTCTTAAACCAATATGGACCACACGGACTTGAACTGTGGGGTTCAACCATGGCGTTCAAACCTCCAACGTAATCCAATCCCAACAATCCAAAATCCTTAGAACCATAGTTAATGCTCCCCCTATTATGTATCAAATTTAACTATCCACAATACTTTTTTTTCTATCCCTTTCCTAACTGAACTAGTATGGAGTGTCACCACTGGGTGACTTTTCCGCTCGTTTATATTTTGTTTTATTTTATTTTGTTTTATTTATTTTGTTTTGTCTTATTTATTTTATTTATTGCTCTCATCAAATTTACTTATGTCAATAAATCTGTCGTTGTAAATATATATATATAAAATTTAAAAAAAAAAAATTATGTTTTTACAAACGGCATCACCAAGCAGCAGTATTATTAACAAGTAAGTGCCGTACAAAAATTCTAAATTGAAATAAAATGATAGGGTGATGGTATTTGAGAAGGAATGGGGAAAGTAATTGGAATTTTTCATGTAAGTTTTTTAGGTTGTATTTGTTATTTCAAATCAATATATTTTTTTTTACTTTCTCTCTGGTAAGAGAAAGTATTGTGATCGTGTCAAATTTATTTTTCAGCCCAAATACATGTTTTGAGGCCCCAGAGTACGAAAAACATTGCTTAATTTACTTCAAAAAAACCGAAAAATCGCTGGAACCTCAAAAATTTGGTATTCCGTATAGATACATCCACAGCCAACTGACTGGAAAGTTTTCTTGAAAACGGCTCAACGATTATCTTTGATTTGGAAAAATTGATTTTTTTGACGGTTCGAAAGGTAAAGTTAAGTTAAGCTTTCCTCCTAAGTACCGATTTCAGTACAGTGTATGATTCTGCCACTTATATAATATTATTATTCATTAGAAACATTGCTAGAATTCCAAATGAATTGAAGAGAATCGGTTAACCGGAAGTGCGATTTTTTATTTGTTTTGTTTTAAGGGGATATGCACTGGGACCTGAAAGAGTTATTGTGGCTCCCCGGAGTCTTCTCAGTGCACAGACAACACTGCTCATCCCGGGAGAGTGAGTAGCTCCGCGTTGCTAGTCCAGCGCGCTACACTGACCTTATCCTTTCCCTTACATGCGATTTTACAGAATAGTTTTTTTTGGAATTTTCTTAAAATTGCTAAGACGATTTTTTTTTTAAACTTAATTGCACAGATATAATAAACCTATCACTTTTGTTTGTGAAAATTTTTCAAAAAAAAAAATAAAAAAAAATGTAATAGCAAGCATATAGAAGACAGGCCTCTCTGGTACTCGCTACTTAAGCCTGCTATAGTGGGAGACCTGTGTATTAAGCCAGGGAATCTATCTGATCTATCTATTAGATTCAACCATACATCGCATCGTGTCGTATCTCTACTCCCACCTTATATTCTATCATGATGTAATAGCGAGCAGAGAGAAGACAGGCCTCTCTGGTACTCTCTGACTTAAGCAGGCTAGAGTGGGAGAACCTGTTTATATAAGCCAGTGGGAATTTATCTAGATATATCTATTAGATTCAACCATACATCGCATCGTGTCATATCTCTACTCCCATCTTTTATTCTATCAGTTTCATTATAAAGTCCAGTGCAGTTAGTGTGGATGATGTAATAGCAAACAGAGAGAAGACAGGCCCTCTGTGGTACTCTCTGACTTAAGCAGGCTAGAATGGGTAAACCTGTGTATATAAGCCAGTGGGAATCTATCTAAAGAGATCTATCAGATTCAACCATACATCGCATCGTATCATATCTCTACTCCCATCTTTTATTCTATCAGTTTCATTATAAAGTCCAGTGCAGTTAGTGTGGATGATGTAATAGCAAGCAGAGAGAAGACAGGCCCTCTCTGGTACTCTCTGACTTAAGCAGGCTAGAGTGGGTGAACCTGTTTATATAAGCCAGTAGGAATCTATCTACATATATCTATCAGATTCAACCATACATCACATCGTGTCATATCTCTACTCCCACCTTTTATTCTATCAGTTTCATTATAAAGTCCAGTGCAGTTAGTGTAAACTTATACCTACATTATAACAGTATCCTTCATATCTCGTTCATTCAATCAAACCTAATTTCTCTCCTCAACAACACCATTATAAAAAAGAAATGTTAATTTTAGATGGTTCTCAAAATTCAAAATGTGTTTGTTTAATATTATTTGGTGCTCTCTACAATGTAATAATTCAGTATCTGCCTCTTCGATTAGTAGGTTGGCACTTATCCCTCCACCATATCCATATTTAAGTTAGGGCAACTGAGTATGGAAATATGAAAATTAAAGCAAGTGGCATTTTATTTAAAGCAACTGTATTGAAAGGAATTAAGTGAAAGTCGCTATGAGTGTTGCCCACCTGAATTTTTTTTTTTGGTAATATCAACCTTGTTAACAATTGCAATAATCATTAATATCTAACATCAGGTTCTACAAAATTTATTTACATATACCTGACTAGGTCATTAACATCTTTACTGACCAGGTAATTCTACGTATAATAATACTTGTGGAAGTTTCCAGATACATTAAATTCATTAGGGGGGCGGGCAAGTAATAAAAACAAAAAGGAGGTGTATAGGGGATTTGATTAAAAAATTGCCTCCAGTAATTTCCGATTATTTCAGTTTTATTCAAAAATAAAAATAAAAATATCTCTAATCTATTTGTAATTATTATTATTTATAAATCAGAAGGTAATAATAATAACAACTTTGGAATAGTGAATTGTTGCTGGCATAATTAATTATGGGGTTTAAATTTCAACATGTGGGGGACAGGTTTCATGTCTTATACAATCTTATCATCATTAAAACAGTGTCTTATAATGTTGTTTGTGTTTTTTTCCCTTCATTTAAATCTATTATATATATATATTAATTTATATAATTTAAAACATGTTTTGTGAATATCACTGAATTAATTTATAGAAATTCACTCAGATTATCGAAATCTCAGTTTTTACCAGCGTAGTATATTTTAAGATCTCCTGTTGGAACTTTTTACTTTCTCTTATTCCCAGTAAGAGGAAGTATTGTAATCGTGTCAAATTTTTGATATCGAGTTTTCACCGGAAATATCCGTTTTGAGGTCCCCTGAGTCCAAAAATGTGGTTATTAGAAAATGGTCTCTGTGTGTATGTATGTGAACAGCTTAGCTCAAAATCAGAAAGCTGTAGAAAGTTGAAACTTCATATTCCATTTAAATATCACTATGGGATCTGACAGTACGTTATCTGTCAAAATTCCTCAACCGGAAGTACCACTTTATTGGTTTTTTTTTTTTTACTTTTTTGCGATTTTCTCAAAAATGTCTCCAACGATTTTTTTTAAACTTGGACATAAACTACACATACAAAAAGCTACCACTTTTATTTTGTAATATTTCTCCGGAAAAATTCATTTAAGGGCACTTTTGGGGGAGGGGTGGGAATACTGCTTCCTCTAAAGTGCTATTTCAGTTTATTAGACAATTCTGTCATCTAAATAATGTTAATTAGAATTAAATAGTTGATGAAATTTCGAGTTAAAAAAAAAAAAATCGGATAACCAGAAGTGCGTTTACTTTACCACTTTACTAAATGATTTTTTTACTTTTTGGTGATTTTCTTAGAAATGGCTCCGACGACTTACTTAAAACAACATTTATATACTACACATACAAAGATCTACAACTTTTATTTAAAACATTTCTCTGGGAAAATACATTTAAGGGCTCTTTTAGGTGAGGGGAGGTATCACCACTGGGTGATAAAAGAAAGACGTATGAGTGTTTCACACCAGATTTTTTTTTTTAATAACTTGTATATTGTCCTAGAGAAATTACTGGATTACATTAATTCTACAATCTCTACCTGTGATGATATTTACACCTTGGGATGGTCATGAAAGAAAGTATTACTAGCCTTGATGGTTGGCAGTTTGTAGGTCGAGTATTATTGGTCGAGTTTATAAAAAAGTTGGACAGTGATTTTGATATGTCTCTCAGATCCATTATATATATATTGTTATTTATTTTATTAAACAACCAATATACAAATGAGTTGATGATCACAACTAGTTCATTTTTTTTATAACTGTTCTTTTATAATATTATGTTTTCTAACTTTTCATTGAACTTATAACATTATATAATATAGAGAAATTTTTATTTTTAAATTGACTAAAGTAACAATTTAATAAATCAAGGTTGATTATTTAAAAGAAAATGATTATATAAATATTTTTTTCATATCTAAATTTACGTAAGTAGTATAACATTTAAAATTTAATTAAAAGCCAACAAAAAAAATCTAAATTTATGTGCCATTAATTCAATGATATTCGTATTTTTTATTTTTAATTTAATTTTTCTCATTATGGGTAATGATTTTTCAATTTTAATTTATTTTTTAAAAACTATTAAATCTAATGTTTATTGCAACAAAATTAATCAATATATTAATTTGATTGTTTCAATCAGAAATCTTATTTGGAGAGGGGTGGGGGCGCTTAATCTAAGTTATTGTTAGATAGTCAAATTTTTGGTAATTATAATTCTTATTAAAAGTGCTTACGCAATTACTCCCCGGAACTGCTGCCGTATTCATTCTATGGGATTCTTTGGCCTTCAGCACCATTTTATTTCGTTGGATCCGTTCTTGGTTTGAAGCTATCCTATCCTCATTCCAATCTTTTTTTCATGTCTCGGTCTAGTTCTTCTGTTTATTCATTTATTTGTTCACTTTATTCATCCGCGTCCAACGGGATCTTTTTTGGTCTCTCATACTTACACCTTTTACCCACTTATAAAGTCCTCAAAATTTTTTTTATATTTTTATATTCATTGATCCAATATCTTTCTCTATAATAAATTATTCCTTGAATTGTACCATAAATTCATTGTAAAAAAAATAATTCTTCAAATAAAGAAAATAATATCGTCTTGTCAGTACTATTCGAATTTTTGCGCGATTTTGGGTTTTCCATTATTTTGGAGGAAGTATTGCAATTGTGTGTCAAATTTTCGATGTCGATAAGAAAATACACGTTTTTAGATCCCCTGAGTACGAAAAAGGAATTGGTCATTTGGTCTGTGTGTGTGTGGTTAGCATCACTATGGGATCTGACAGGAAGTTATCTTGTCAAAATTACCTGAATCGGAAATATCACTTTACTGATCATGTTTCTTTGTTTTTGTGATTTTCTCGAAAACGTCTCCAAAGATTTTCTTTTTAAACTATATAAGAAAAAATAACTACAACTTTTATTTGAAACATTTTTCTGTGGAAATTCCATTCAAGAGGGGGTTTTTTGGGGTATAATAAGGTTATATTTTTCTTTAAATGCTATTGTAATTTATTATACAATTCTAACATCTAAATAACTATAATTAAAATTAAATATGTTGACAAAATTCCATGTTTCACCGGAAATTGCATTTTTACTAAACAGATTTTTTCTTTTTTTTTCACTTTTTTGGAATTTTCTCTTCTAAAAATATCGAAAGACTTTTATTTGTTTATTTTAAAACTAGACAAAATGTATTCGTGGTTTGACATACTCATTTTTTTTTTTTAACATTTCAAAGCAAAGTCCGTAATAACTTCACTCGAATAATCATGCCATTTTGTGTTTGTCGAAAAAAAAACATTGGCAAAGTTATTAATATTATCAAAGTGTTTATTTATCTGTTCGACCATCATTTTTTCCCAGCATCTCTTATGTTAAACCGTTCATGACTTTTTGATGGTTCTTGGTGTTTGATCTTGAGAAGGAACTTTCATGGGAGAAAGGGTAAAATGGACATCATATTCATGATTTTTGAGACTTGTGAGATTTTTGGGACTGTGATTGGTGCGAGTTGAATAGTGTAGGGAAGATATGGTGATAAAAATAAATTTAAAACTTACAATAGTTATATATCCCAACCCATCCAGAAACTGTTCTCCTCAACTACGCAAAGGACACCGCAATTCTAGCCTCTCACTGAGACCCAGTATTAACAAATAGAAATCTCCGAATCCATCTCTTTTCGTTAGAAAAATGGTTACAAAAAAATGGAAAATTAAACTAAATGAAAATAAATCCCCAAAATATTACATTCACTTTGCACCACATTATTCTTGCTCCAATCTATTACAATTTAATTCCTATTCCCCACCCACTAATGCCGTCCGCTATGTTGGGTTGTTCATAGAAAACAAGAACACGGCTGAAAAGAATTGAACTCAACCCATGGTACCGATTATTAAACTGGACAACAGATCTAAACTGTCGCTAGTCAATAAAAGACTAATATATACATCTCAGTATTAAAACCCATCTAGGTGTACGACATTGAGCTATGGGGTTCAACAAAACGTTCCATTCTCCAAAGACTACAATTTCTTCAATCCAAAATCTTTCGCGCCTTAAGGTTCCTTTTTATGTTTCCAATCTAACCATCCTCAGAGACCTTGAAATTCCTTTCGTCACTTCTAAGTCGCCCGAACCCGATATAAAAAATTCCATCAATCCCTGCAATCCCATTCTAATCCTTTAGTCTGCCACCTATCCTCCCCACATTATTCCAGATAACTCTCTCAGGCGTCTAAAAAACGCCAGTGGCCTTGGGATTTCCTTTTTTTTCTCAGTTAAGCTTATAGGGAATTCTATCGATCAGTGTTACTTATAGCGTAGAAAACGCTGGTATAAGAATCAAAAAAATTTAAAAAAAAAACTTATAAGGAAAATTGATGTAGTTAACAATGAATGGTTTCAAATCGTCAAGCCTTAAAATTATAAAGAAGTTGTTTTTATAAGGCTCCTCCTGGCCATTGCCACTCATTTTTACAAAGAAAATAAATTGAAATTTCAATTTTTTGAAAAACAATTTTCTTAAACTTTTTAAATAATTTCAAATTAATTTATACAAACTAGTCTCACAGGTTTTTATCCAGAAAAGTATGAAAAATGAAAAAAAAAGTGTATAAAAATATTTTAACCAGTTTGTTTAGTTTTGTAGTGGAGAGAATCCACTACTGAAATGTTGGAATACACCCAACCAGCTCGTAACTTAAACCGGATGAAGAAAAGAGTTTTAGCTTATTTTATTTAAATTTTGTGCTATCTTCCTTTTTTTTTTTACTTTTCATGCTTTTTTAAAAAAAATGAGACTTTGTTAAAATGAAGATTCTTGGCTCCAATAATATCTTATTATGTATTATTTATAATCGAGTCACTTTAATTTGATTGCATTGGATTTTTTTGGTTTTATTTCCATAGATAAAATTATATTATACGAGTATATTGTTTTCTTTTGTCTAATCCAAATCCTTTGTAGGTATATTTTCTTTATTAAGTAGAAAGTCTGAGTATTGCATTTTTACTTTCTCTTACTTCTTAATATAAGATGGAGTCAAAACATTCGATCGAAATTGAGTTTTTATTTGGAAATACAAATTGAGATCCTCTCAATATGAAAAAGTAATTTTTAAAAGAATTTTTTTAGTTTGTTAAGGTTTGTGTATTTTTAGTCCTCATAACTCAAAAAAAAAAAAAGAAAAAGATTCCAGCCCAAAGCTGGAAGTTGATATTTAGGTGCTATCCAATGTCGCGACCATAAGGATTTTGATTAAAATCAATCAGCCGCTAGTGAATGGGTATTTTTTTTTGTATATTTTGCAATTTTCTCGGAAAAAAGGACTCAACGATTTTCTTTAAACATTGTATATTACACAGAAAGTAGTTCTATCAATTTTATTTTTGGGGAAATTCATTTTGGGAGGTGTAGTGGTAGAACGAAATGGAAAAATAATAGTTTAGTAAAATAATTTTTGTGAAAATTAGCTAGTTTTCAAATAGTGTATTTTAGTGAAAGGGATAGAGCCAGTTACTACAATCTAGGTCAATGTAAACCAAGAGACAAAGGGCAAAAAACAGTTAGGGTAAAACAATAAAACTTCCTCCAGACATACCCTTGAAAGGATTTGAAGAACTATGAAGAGAAGACATTCCTTCAAGATAGTCTGAGCTAGACATTCACCAGAACACTTGAGGACTGGGCCAGTTATAAGTTAAAACATAAGAGTTTATTCCAACTAATTTCAGTAAATTAATAAGCATATTGCTGTGTTATTGAATAGCATTTAAATATCTTTCTTCTTCTTCTTGGCGCTACAACTCATGAAGAGTCTTGGCCTCCTCAAGACGGGCCCGTCAGGCGTCTCTTTCCTGCGCAGCCGCCCTCCAATTGCGGAATCCAGTGCATCGCCAGTGCGTCTTTTACCACACAATCCTGCCATCGCAGCCTTGGCGTGCCTACCTGCCTGGGACCTTGCATAGTGCCCTCTAAAATTATCCTCGGGATCTCTTCCGTACACATCCTCGCTAAGTGCCCTGCCCACCGCAGTCTTCCAAGTTTTATTACCTTAGAGATATCCGGCTCCTTGAATAATGCGTAAACTTCTCGGTTATGCCTGCTTCTCCAGTTCTGGCCAACTTGTATAGGACCATAGATTCTACGAAGCACCTTCCGTTCAAATACTGCCAGGGCTCGTTCATCTGTTTTCATCATGGTCCACGCTTCGGAACCGTAAATCAGCACTGGCCGAATGAGCGTCTTGTATGTATAGTAGTGACTTTGTTATTTAAATATCTTTAAAGAATATATTTAATTTAATCTACCAGTGTTTTCTTAATTATTCTTATTACTTTTTTCTCTTAAAACATACAAACATAAGCCCTTTTACTAAACTGCTCATGCTACACCAACTACTACTACAAACACACAACAACAGCCACCAAATTGTATTTCAGAGGTTTTTTGAGGGAGAGTTATGTTAAAACTCGTTTCTAAAGTACCATTTCAATATAATTATGCAATTCTATCATCTAATATAGTAATAATATAGAAAATCAATTTGACGGGAAATATGTCTTTTCAGTAATTTGCTTTAATAACAATTCTAATGATTCCTTTCAAACTTGGTAATAGTTAACTACATCTGCATAGACCTTTTAACTTTGATTTGATCTTATTTCCAAAAAAATTTGATTTTTAAAGGAATTCTAGGGGGGGGGGGGATGCTTCATTCAAAAAGTTTCTATTCTCCTCTGTAACGGCAAGAGAAAGAACACAGGCCCGACTGAGAGAAAAAAGGCCCTCTCTGGTACTCTCTCATTTTCGTTAAGTTGTCTAGTCCATTTTTAAATAGTATAATCTCTTGTGGAAATATATTTAAGCACATCTTCAACACTACCTAGAACAAAGTACCTTAACCGGGTCTGGTTTAAATATATATGTTTACATTGAAACAGTCTTAAACAACATCTTGGTGTTGAAATAAGAATATCGACACCAGAAAGTAGTACTACGATTTACCAAAGGACTAGTCTTCCAAATTCTGTGGAGGAGTTTAAAATCAAATTTGGCCTTAGTCGAGGACTAAAAAAATAAATGCCAGTTCAAATCTACAAAGACTCCATCCGCCGCCACAGAAATCTGCAGAAGTGATTCAATTCATCTCTCAACTTCAAATAGAGCAACAACTTTTTATCCGCCAAGAAATGAAGATACTGTTATAATATAGCTAGCTATAAGTTTACACAAATTGCACTGGACTTGTATTGATATTATAGAATAAAGGGTTAGAGTAAAAGATATTATGACACCATGTGATGTATGGCTGAATCTGATAGATAGATAGATATCTATATCCCTCACTGGCTTATATACAGGTTCCCCACTCTAGCTTGCTTAAGTGAGAGAGGACCAGAGAGGGGCTTTTTTCTCTCGGTCGGGCCTGTGTTCTCTCTCTCTCTTGCCGTTACATCCTCCCATCTTTATAATTACTGAATCACTCTAAACTTTATAGTAAACATTCAAAGTTTGATGCAAATTTGTCACTTATAATTTTATTTTATATTATTAAAAAGTCTTTTTAAAGAAAGACTAGTCTTTAGTAAACATTGTATTTTTTTTTTCTATGTACGCTTTTCGGTTTCTAAAAACTACTGCCTCATTATATATTATATTTTATTTTAAAATTATTCATTTATACGTAGTTCCTATTTAAATTAATGAGGATGAAATTAAATACTATAATAATTGTGACTAACTCCCCTACAATAATAATTTAATTAAATTCTTGGTATACTATCTGTTTTTAATGGGTATTAGAAAGATTGGGTTTAAGAGATGAATAAACTGGAATGAATGTTGAACACTGTATAATGAGAAAGTAACACAAGCTACCAGGACTTTACACGTATATAAAAAATTAGGTAGCGAGAGATTTAGAATGAGTGAAGCGAAAAGGTAGTAGTTAGTTGCTGACTTGTTGTTAACTGTTTTAAAACTGTTATAAGACTGTCCTTTGTAAGGCTAGCGCAACTGTATATATACAGAGTCTCCCACTCTAATCTGGACTAAGTAGCGAGTGAGATTCTCAAATTTGTCTCTCTCCCCCCAAAAAACAAAAAATTATAACATTCGAAATAATTGTTATTTTATGTTAAATTTCCAGTGCGCAAATTGTTGTTAAATTTCAGTTTTTTATATTTAAATTTTTCATTTTCACCTTTCAATATTTAATGTTTTAATTTTTATAATAATTATTAATTGTTAAAAACAATAGGAGGTTATAATATTGGTAATGTAGTTAAATCATTTTTAGTTGACCAGGTTATAACGTAAACCACAGGCCTGAAGAATGGTGGCATTTTAGTGTCGAAACCCTGTGACACAAAATAAAAATTATTTAATTGGTAAACTGTTTACAAGAATTACGCCATAATTATTTACATGGTTATTCTATTTATATTGTGCATTTTAACTTATGTATACCGTTAATTAAGAATTGTTGTTTCCATGTGTGGAAGAAACAAACAATTTTGTACTAAATACAGTTTGGAATAAAAGATAAATAAGAAAGAAGCAAACAAGTGCAAGAAAGCAATGATGGCATGTCACGCAACTATCACAGTGTGTCTGTCTTATTTAATATTCTTCCATTTGGAACGTGGTCATCACTTCCCTTCCTCCTCATTACGTATCATTGACCTAACAACGTTAATCTATAAGAATAATTTATCAATATTTATACACACACAACAAGAAAATATTTCTGCAATTAAAGAGTTATTCCAAATAGATTTGTTTTTATTGAGGAATTTTTTTTTTTTTTTTTTAAATTAGTTGCTAATCTAATGCTAAATTTTCTTTCAATTAGTCGCGATTTATCTATCATTATAAGCTATTGTTTACAGACAATACATGAATCAAGTAATGCTTTTTTATTTCTATTTTAATGTGTGACTCTTACATGTTAAGGGGGAAAAAAAAACTGTTGAACATAATGGTTGATTCAATTATTTGATTCTAAGAATCTTATTCATTCGATTCATTTTTTGTTTTTTGTTTTTCATATTACTATGTTACCCTTATAAGAAGAACTAAGAAAAATGATGAATTGATTGATTTATTTATTTTTTTTTCCAAGTAATTTAACAGAAATTCTTAGATCTTCCTGGATTATTTAGTTCTTAAAAGGTTTTTTTTTTTTCATTTGCAATGACCTTCATCATTGACTGAGATGAGATAACTTTATAATAAATAGATATGTTCTCCTTCATAAAGCGTTTCTTTTTTTAATTTTTAACTATTGCTTTATATAACAATATCACGAAGTTTAATACTTAAATTTACAATAAATGTACCCATTAATAATAGATCAAGACTTTTCAACATCTTACAACCTTTTTGGTCCATTAGAGTTTACAAAAAAATCGTAAAATAAAATTTAACTTAGTTAAAATAATATCTTACTTTTCTACAAATAAAAATAAGTAATGCTTTTAGGCGTCGTCGTGGACGGAGGTGGGTTAAGCAAATTTATTTTACAATGTCTTTTTCACTTTAATAAAAATCAAATAAATTCCAAGGCCAAGAGACCGGGAATCAAACCCGATATCAACACAACACATCTTAACTTGGCGGTCCAAGCTTCTAACCATACCAGCTACCTCACCTAACATAAATTACAACATTACAAACAAAGCTACAATTAGAACAAAAGATTAAAAGACTGTTTAAATGAAAGAAGAAGGTTTTATCAATAAAAGGGAATGTTTAAATTTTCACATTTATTGCCGCCTTTATAATCAGTTAAATTGCGTTTTTGGACGCAACCGCCTTTGAAGGCCAATCGGTTTACCAGATGGCGATGTTTTGGGGGGGGGGCACGTGGTTCTGCATCGCGCGGTATCCATCGCCATTTATTTGGCACTTCACTAAAATAAGAACTAGTTCTCATAGTCAATATATTTATAGACACAAATAAAATAACAGCTTGCAAGGCCTAAGTAAAAAATATATCCCGAAACCAGATCTAAGATTTTTTTTTAGTTAACCGAACAATCTGGGAAACTGCCTTAAGATGTTCCAAAAAGGAAGGCCTGTTCCGATCAGAGATCTCCTCAAAACCCTCTTCTACGATGAATAAGTGTTCTTCTATCTTAAAAAAAATCTACAAAAGGGATGTAGCAGAACCCCTGTATAGCAGTGTGTCCTTAAGCCACAATAGATCATTCATGGAATCCAACTATAATGCCTAGGAAAGTCCGAGAAAGTCTATGCGTTATCACATTATTAATCAGTTGACAGTCCTAGTAAAAATCATCTATAATGATGAATGAAGCTGCCCATACCTGGAATCTTATTATAACAGATGTGAGAAGGAGAGAGAATGAGTTTTTAGAGAAATAAACCAGTGTTGAACAGTGTGTAATGAAAGAAAAAGCACAAACTGCAAGGACTTTTCAAGTATATAGAAGTCAGGTAGCGAGAGATATATATAGAGAGAGATACAGACTGCCTGAGTGTTGAGAGAAGGTTGCTGACTGGTAGTAAACTCATCGTAAACAGATTCTGAACTGTACTACTGTCGCTGTAGTTATATGAATCGAACTGTCGTCCTTTCTAGTCTCGCCTCGGTGGGGAGTAACTAACTTTTGATTCATTTAATGTCTCCTTCTTGGCACTTTGTATCCTATGAATATTTAGCATGATTCGGATCCCATTACATTATCATTCATATGTCCAGAGATTTTTTTTTTTTTTTTTTTTGAAGGGGGGGCCAATGCACTGCGACCTTTCGATCTATTGTGCTATGCCCCCTGGGTGCCGCAGGCCTGCCCTCAGCACCCGAACGGATGTCCAATTGAACATCCGTTCTACAGCACCTCCATCAGTCTGAGATCCCTAAGGAACCCCAGTATTCTGACGGGCTCTAGAGAGGGTATGTCCCCCTCCTCCACCTGGTAGCTGCCCAGGTTCCTGAACCTTCTCTGAGTGGCAGCCTCACAGTCTGTTAGGAGATGTAGTGGAGTTTCCTCCAGCTCCCCACAGAATCTGCATGAGCTGTCACTTTCCAAACCCAGCTTCACCAGGTGTCCTCTAAGTCGGCAATGCCCCGTGAGGAAACCCGTAAGAACACGGAGCTTGTTCTTGCTCAATCCAATGCAGGCCTCCGACCTCCGTTGGTTATAATTTCCCAAGCAGATCTTGGCCTGCCGCAACCCGGGGAGGGAGTACCAGAGTTGAGATCTCTTCGTCTCCTCCTCCTTCCTAAGTTCCTCCAACAGAAACTGGTCGCTAATCCCACAAAAAGGTTCCGGCCCCAGAAGTGGGGTCGTAGCGCCTATCTTGGCCAGGGCGTCGGCCATCTCATTCCCTTCAATGCCAACATGCCCCGTCACCCACCAAAGTGCAACTTTGTTCCAGCTGCCCAGATCGTTAAGTTTATCTAGGCATTCCCAAACCATTCTAGAGTTAATAACTGGTGTACCCAAAGCTCCACTATCGGAAAGGATAACAATCTCCTGGTTCCTATATCCCCTATCGAGGTTGAATTGTACACATCTTCGCCTGGAAGATGCTGGGAAATTTACCCATGAGTTCCGAGTGCTTGATCCTTGGACCAACCACCCCTCGAGGGTGGTTGAGATCTCTTCGTCTCCTCCTCCTCCTCTGTCCAGAGATTCATGCCGAGTTCGGGGTCGCCTAATTTAGAGCCAACTTTAAAATTTATTATCATTCCACAATTCCAAAGATTTCCATCCACTTCAAGTATTTGAAATAAAATTTTCCTATTACATTTCGCACTTTATAACCGTATAAAGCAACCAAAGTGTCACATACAATCCAGAATTGTGGATTACAGAATTCTGTAACATGTAAAGATAAAATATTTTTTATAAAAAACAAAAAAAATATGTTTTATATATATATATATATATATATATATATATGAAGCTTAGATTTCTGTTATATTTTGCGTAGGTATTATTATAGTAGTTCCAGCTTTATTTTACAGTCAAAATAATAAATTTTCATGTTTTTTTTTTTTTTTTTTATTTATTTAGAAAAAAACAAACAGTAATAACGATAAAGTTCATGTATTTATTATGTATGCTTATCGACGGTTCACATAAATAGAGAGATCCGACTTCAAAATAATTTTCCCATTTAAATTCGCAAGGGCACTTGTGTATCCTGTCAGTTTTTATCTTCTGTTATTAAATCAATGATTCCATAAATCATCTAAGATAGAATATTTTTTAATGATTTAATTTAATTTTTCTTTTTCACTTTATTGTTTATTTATTTATTTATTTTTTTGTTTAATATATATTTTCTTCTTTTTCTTTTTCTTTTTTTAGATTATTTATATGAGAAAGTATGGTGAGAATGTTTTGTTTATTAAATAGATGAAGCAGCGTAGGATGTCTTTATTTTGTGAAGTTTTTCTGTTTCATTTCAAGTTTTTATTTATTTATTTTTATTCAACTTTATTTTTTTCATTTTCAATGAAGAAATTATTTAAATTTTCTTAAATATAATAGTAGTATTTTTGACTTGTAATTTTGCCATTTGAATATATTATATATTTAGTATCGAAAAAAGTAACGAGTGCAAAAATATCTTATATGTGAAACCTTATATAATTGGTTTACATTGTATTTTAATACTGAACAGGTGGTGTAACCAGGTGCATTTACACGTATATTGAAAACAGAGGTTTCGTTGATAAACCTCTTCAAGGCTCTCCTAGGCTATTAAGTTCAAACATTGCGGAAAATGTCAGAAATGATTGTTTAAACAAAACCTTCATGTCTTCTGTGATGGATGCCAGAAATTATATCTTTAAATATAATTTGAAGAAAATTATGATTTGAGAGAAATATGCAAGTTGGTTGGCAAAAAAAAGGGGGGTAACACTTAGGTAGAAGATACCGTTAAAGAAGAGTTCGTAGAACTTGGTTAGCTTTGTCTTTTGCCCTTCTTAAAAGGGGGGGGAGGGGAGGATTTGAACTATGAAGAGAAGTCATTCTTTTGAGACAGTCTGAATTAGACATCCAACCAGAACACTTGTGTCACAAAAAACCTCTCTCTTAACTTCAGTGCATTTAATATAGTTAAAATAATTGATTTAATAAAAACATATTGTTGTGATATTGAAAAGTATTTAGATTTTTGTTAAAGATAATATATTTAATTTAATCTAGCAGTGTTTTCTTATTTATTTGTTATTACTTCTCTACTCTTTAAACATACATACAAGCCCTTTACAAAACCGCTCACGCCACAAGCTACTAAAACACATCACACCAAATACATTTCACTACTCTTTACCGCTAACATCGAGACAACTATAATAGATATGCAGTGTGTAATGTCGCAACGCCAGTTAACGCATACTATGGGAAAGTTAGTTTCATAAGATGGTTGCACTGTTAAAGTGGTAACTTAATGGGTAGTTTGCTCGTCTTGGCACTTCTCCAGCCCTTCGCAGCATCTTTTAAACAAATGTTCCTGGTAAGTTATTTCCATAAAAGTGATAGATTTATATAATTAGTTAGAATATAATAAAGAAAAAATGGTGGCTCTATTGTCCCCACAATCACCGCGATCCGAAAAGATTATTATGAAAGTTAATCACTAACTCAGAGCTTAAGCATAAGTCTGTTGCTTGAAAGCAGGTTCTAAAACTACCTAAAAGCGGTTTGACCTGTAAATTAGGTCGTAAAAAGTTATTGTTATCTTATATGCTAATTACTTCATTTACTAATTATTTCAGGCGAACCGGGCTGAAACCGGTCTCTTGACCACAAAATGAAGCAGGCTACCATGGAAAATATCTCTGATCCTTTCCAGCTCTGCGCGGAACTAGCTACCACAACAGCCAGAGAAGTTTTTAAAGAAAAAAAAATTCTTTCTTGCTCTACGTTTCGGGTACCATTGGTGCCCTTCTTCAGGAGCTCAGTAAAAATGTATTGGAGAAAATACATTATTGTACAGTATAGTATATTGCATACTGCACTTAAGCTATAATGTACAATAATGTATTTTCTCCAATAAATTTTTACAGAACTCCTGAAGAAGGGCACCAATGGAACCCGAAACGTAGAGCAAGAAAGAATTTTTTTTTTCTTTACAAACTCCTCTGGCCATTGCCTTACAAATCTCATTAAAATAATTACTGTTTTCCATTTAACGGTTTGACCTGTAAATTAGGTCGTAAAAAGTCATTTGCTATCTTATAATGATAATTAATTAAGAAAATAAAAGTAATAATAACTTAATTTCAAATATAAATTTAATTGTCTTCGAGAATGTATAACTCACATTCTTTTATAAATAACAAATACTTTATTTTTTTTTAATATAAAAAAAAAATTATACTATGCGTTATAAATTAGGGAAGAAACCAGACATAATCTGATTAAAAGTCTGCATGTCTATTTTTAGTAAGTTGTACCTTAAAAATTTGACATTTCCCCCACCATTATACTGGTTGGTGTCTTCTTTAACTTTAGCGAAAAAAAAAAAACTGGAATTATTTTATTATTGGTTCTTCTGGTAAAATTTTATTAAGTTTGTCTTTAACTGTATCTTATATTTCCTTTTAAAGATTTAATTGGCTTTTAGATTGATTATAATACTCAATATATTTAAAATAGTAAAAAATTGTTTTAAATGCAGTAGTTTCATAATGTTTGGGAGAAGGAGGGTATTAGAGAAAATGGATTTAGAAATAAGAAATAAACTAGATAATATGGTGAACATTGTATAATGAATAAAAGATACAAACTACAAAAGTTAAGTTAGAAGTTAGGTAGCGAGAGAAATATAAAGAGACAGACTGGCTGAGTAAATAAGAAGGTAGTAAGATAGGTTGCTGACTGTAACTTACTGTTGTAAACTGCCGTAAAACTGTTGCTGAACTGTTCTGCTGTCACTCTATTTAAATGAATCGAATTCTTCCTTGCTAGTCTGGCCTAGGAGGTGAGTAACTAACTTTTGATTCATTTAATGTCTGCTTCTTCGCACTTCGGGTCCTATGAATCTTTAATGATTCGGATCTCATTACATTTTTTCGTATCTAAAACTATTAACTCGAATCTTTTGTATGATTGAATTTAAGGTTTTAAGAAATTATTTGGATTTCGAAAAAAATCTGGCATGAAATAGTTACACCACTTTCTCTTAGCAGTTACTAAAACATATTCATTAGCGAATTCTATGCAATTTTATTTAAATATTAAGTTAAATGTGCAAAGTTTTCATTAACAAATCTAATTCATAGATTTAATATCTATACAGTTAGCATTTCATGTTTAAAGAAAATCCGTCCCTCCCAAATTCCGCAATCTGTTCTATAAAGTCGTAACAGGAAGAAATTGTTTTCTTCAAATTTGCAGTCGTTGCAATTGAAATTATTATAGTTTAATATTATACAGATTTGAGATGGGTGCCTGGACATGCAGGGATTAAGGGTAGTGAAACAGCTGAACGGGGCAAATACTCGATTCAGTGATCCAGATCCTGTCCTGAGGATAACCGGTGGAACGGTATGTGCAGCTATTGGAGACTGATTCCGAAGCTAGCAAGCATGAGGAGTCCAGGAGCTGAAGGGGCCCAGGGATAAAAGGATGATGCCAAAATTGTGTAAAAGGAGGACCAAAGTGACCTGATTAGGAACCAGATTTCTCGGGTGATGGGGATGTTACAGAAAGCATCTGTACAAGATGGGGTTAATAAGCTCGGAAACCTTATGCTGCAGACTGTGTCAGGAAAAGGAAGAAACGGCCTCCCATCTGCTCTTTGATTGCATAGTAATAACCAGATTGCGATACGAAACTTTTGTATATTGCGACCGGAGAAGATAGTAACGCAAAAAAGATCTAGTGATGAAAGCACTTAAACTCCTTAGATAGTTCACCTACTAGAAAATGGGTCTAGCAGAATAAGCCTTTAATGGCTGCAGTGCCCGGACTATTGCCCACCTGAAGTTGGAAAATATATGGATGGATAGAACTGATGTGATTTTATTGGTGATGGGGGGAATCAGCATTTCCGGTTGTGGATTTCGTCTGAAATCTAGTATTTAGATGGCACCTAAACTAAATTTTTCACTTCTGCAATTTCACAACTCATCCACATACGGTACCTATTTGCTAAAATGATTTTTTTTTTTTTTCTTCTTGAGTGTATATCAAAACTTTCATTTCCGGTAAATATCGGACACGATCGAAATATTTTCTTACACAACAGAAAGTGAGAATAAAGATGAGGATTTTGCCTGAAGTCGAAAAATTGAAATATTATACTCCTTGAGAATTATTTATTAACACAGATTTTAGAGCTGTACCTGTGATCTGTCCTCTCATATATTTTCTTCATCTCTCACTCTCTCTCCCTCTTCGGATCTCTCTCTCTCTCGCTATATATATATATATATAAATTACATTTATAAATCCAGTTCAATATATCTACTTTTCATAGATGTTATGTGTGTGTGTCCATGATCTACTTTTTTTACACAATGACCATGATGTTAATGTTTGTTAATGCAATTTTAGGGTTTATTTGTTAATTGAGAGCAATTTTTGATACTAATAAAACTTAACTTCCACCACTAATAAACATTTTTTTTTTCAGTAACTTAAACCTTTTTGCTTGCTTAATACTTCTAATAATTGTTCGTATTTATTGCTATATAGAAAGACTTTTGTTTAATTTTTTTTTTGTATTATTAAATTAAGTTTTCACCGGAAGAAGTTTTGAACTCTCTGTGTACAAAAAAACTAGTTATGCTTATTTTTTTCCCTATATAAGTCCTCGCTGCTAATATTAAGGAGATTTATACACGTATAGTATCAGTCTTTTATACAATGTGTCATTAAAATTTTATTGCATTCAAAGCAATATTCATTTCTTTAGACTTAATGAAATTATTAATTGAAGATATAATTTCTTTCGTGAAGCAGACTTTATTAAAAAAAAAATCTGGTGTGATACATTCATACAACTTTCTCTTATTCCAGATTTCCAAATTATGATTGATAAATTTTATAATAGTAACTATACCAATTTTAATGAAATTCATCGGTGTTTTTATAGAGAAAATCGCAAAAATTGAAAAAAACTGTTCTGTAAAAACCTACTTCCGGTATTCTGATCTGATTTTCCAACTCGAAATTTCAAAAACATATTTAATTCTAATTAATATTATACAGAATTGTGTAATAAACTGAAATAACATTTTGATGGACCCATAACTCCCACCTCTCCTTCAAAAGTACTCTTGAATAAATTTTCCTCTCCAGAGAAATGTTTCAAATAAAAGTTGTAGCTTTTTGTGTATGTAGTTGATATACCAAGTTTAAAGAAAATCGTCGGAACCATTTTTGAGAAAAAAAAAAAAAAAAAAGTAGTAAAATGGTACTTCCGGTTGAGCAATTTTGACAGATAACGTACAGTTAGATCTCATGGTGATATCTAAACGGAATATCAAGTTTGAACTTTCTACAGTTTCTCGTTTTTGAGTTATGCTGTTCACATACAGACAGACATACACCATTTGCTAAAAATCACTTTTTTTTTTTTTGGATTCACGGGACCTCAAAACGGATATTTCCGGTATATTTTGTCACATAAAACTATTACAAATTTTGAGAACTGGAGTTAGAGAAAGTTGTGTGAGTGTTTCACACCAGATTTTTTTTTTTTTTCATATTCAGGGGGGGTTCTAAAATATGTAATTCCGGTGATCGCGTAATTGGTACAACAGCCATGAAGTTCAAAACTTGCCAGTTGGAGATCTTATTAAACATTCTGCGTTTAGTTCTGACCTTTGCTACCCGGTCCGCTACTTACTTTAATTCCCCACTTTCTTTTTCCCCACCGATACTGGATCAACAGCATTTTGGGACCTCATGGAATTGAACCCTATGTAATGTAATGATGTTTGTAGTAGTTGGTTGTGCAGCACGAGCGGTCTTGTATAAAGGCTTGTAATTATGTTGAGATAGAAGATATTGAGAATATAATCAAGAAAGCACCACTGATTATAAAATAAATATATTTTCTAACTGAATTTAAATAGCTTTATAATATCACAGCGATTAAGTATAAATCAATTAATTAATCTAGATTAAATGCCAAACTCTTATGTTTTAACTTATAACTTGATACTAGTATAGGATACTGGTCTGATGCTTTCAACTTGGTAGCTAGAACGAGTCTGTCTTAAAATATCTCTTCTCATTGTTTCTTCAATTCCTCCCCTTTGAGAAGAAGGGGGTAATATAATGCCATAATTGTTCTTGGACCGTACCAGTAACTGGACTTGTATACCTGGCTAGCCCTTTTGCAAGAGTATGTTACATATTTTGATAATTTAGATTTATTTAAAATTAATATTATTTCAAGTTTCTTGCATCCATCACACCTAACTACTTGGACCAAGGAAGAGTGTGCCAAACTCATTAGACAACTTAGGTTTGTTTTCAACCAAAGTTTTAGCAGATTTGATTGCCTTCTTCAGGTCTGTGTAAGGGTTGAAAATATGATTTGGATTATTATTCATGCTTCTTAATAAATAAATGAATCTTTAATTATAGAATATTTATTAATCGAAAAAAAAAAAATATTTTTAAGGATGATCTGTGGGGGGAGGGGGAGGGAAACAGACGATAAAACTCTTCCATTAAAGTATGCTAATTTGGTTATATAGAGTATAGTCCCAACAACTAAACAAAAAAAGAGCTTAAGGTCAATATTTTTTTCACATTTAACCTTATCGTTTCTTGAAACCAAAATTCCTTTATTTTCTTACTGTTTTAAATAAAATATATTTCAGTTAACTGAATCAAATCTTTTACAAAAAAAAAAAAAAAAAAATTATAAATAATAATAAAATTTAAGTTGAATATACCAATAAGAAGGACCTTGATAGTGTACCGTCAAACAATTAGAAGAGAATAACTCCTCCTACATACCTCTTCACAGTTATGTAACAATTCCAAGGAAAAAATTTTTTTCATTGTATTGATGGAAATATACATTAATTTATAATAGTGTAAATTAGTGATTTGGTATTTTTGTAAAAACCTAGAATTTTTACATTTTGAATTTGTTTTTTTTTTTTTTAATTCTTTCCTTTATTCGATAGAACTGTATATTGTGTTTAAATTACATTTTAGGACGGAAAACATATCAATATACAGTTAATGGAACAAATTTTTTTGAAATAAATTTCTCGAAGAATAGTTAAAAATAATATTTTTTTTTAAATAAATTTTCTACGCTTTTTTTTTGACACCATTTTTTTTTTTTTTTTTTTTTTAGTAAATCGTGAAAAATTAAAAATATTCATTCAAGTGTTTAACAGATTTTTATTGCAATGGATGAGCAAAAATCCATAATCTCCCTTAAAAAGAAAAAAAAAGTCCTGGCTGTGTCCTACCATTCATAGCTCCCATCCTAGGAAACATGTGTTCCAAAATCCATAACCAGTTTCCTCCTATAGAACAAATCACATCGCTGTTTTTTTTTTTTTTTTTTTTTTTTTTTTTTTTTTTTTTTTTTTTTTTGAAACTATTCTTTAATCATCAGAGACATTTTCCATGGTAGCCTGCTTCATTTTGTGGTCATCGACCGGTTTCGGGCGTTCGCCCATCTTCAGGATGCGTTTTGTCAGACAGTGTGACAACACAGACTCGCACAGAGCAAACTTAGTTTTACACTAACTGAGACGTATTTTTAAAAAACTAAACTCTTAAACTAGGTCAAGGGATGTGGCCAGATGGGTGGGAAAACACGTGGTTGGGTTGTTAAAGGGCAAATTTCTTTTACAGTGGACACAACACGTGGGGGTTTAATCTTTAAACTCTGTTGTTGGAGGGAGATTTACTTTACAATTAACTATCCAAAATAGAAATACAAAATACAAAACAAAAATAAAAATAGAATAGAAATACAAAATAGAATATAAAAAATACACAAAATAAATTTAAATAAAATTAAATAACGATTAAACTAACATTTGAAATTCATTCATTCATTTAAAATTGAACGATTTTTTTATAATTAAGTTTTTCACATCCTCGCAAGCATGTATACCTAAATATGTTTTTTTATATAATTAAGTTTTTTATTATGCATCACGCAAACCATATGCCATCATCACTCACATACATCATCCAAATACGCACTTTTTTTTTTTATTCTTTAATCACCAATTCATTTCCCTTTCTCTTCTTTGGACCCTTCACTTCCGCTTACCAAACTTTGTTATATCCACCAATATTATTCCTGATTATCATAAACTTGGCTTCTGCCATATTTATCACTATCACTATTTTGATCAAGCACACAAAATATTGCAAAATCTCGATCTTGAGCGGAAGCAGTTTTGCCCGGTCCAATTTTGATTTGATCAGGTCTGCCATCCGGGAATTATTGTGTAAATTCAAGGATGTCGCTAATCACTATTTTAATGGCCAGTCCAAGCAATCTCTTTTTATTACCCATTTTTGTCTATTCTTGCCTTGTACTGCGACCTGAAAGATCTATTGTGCCTCCTGGAGCCTTCTCCAGTGCGGAGAAGCAGTGGTTTCCAAGCAATGTCCTCACTGCCCATCTCCGGACAGTGAGTTGTAGAGGCTTCTAGGAAGAGAAAATCTAAGAGCAGCATGCTGGATTCGAACCCAGAACCACCGCGTTGCTAGTCCAGGGCGCTACCACTGAGCTAATCCCTTCTTCTCCCTTGACTTTCGCCAATTAAAAAAATGAAATGCATATTTGCTCCGCTGTATGAAAGGTTCTCTACTGCTGCTGTTCTCCTACTTCCTTTACTCGTTCAAACACTTTCTTCGCCGACCTAATAATGACAAACCACCATCTTAAAAAAATTTGTACTATTACCCATTCATATTATATAGCCCAGAATGTATATTCTCCGATTTCCATCTTATTCACGCCATGACTTACTTTTACTATTACACAAAAGAAAAAGAATTGATTTGAATCAGTAAAAGATTCATAGGATTTGAAGAGTGAAGAATCAGACATTAGTTGAATCAAACGTTAGTTACTACCCCAACTAGGCTAGACTAGAGATCGAGGGATTCTATATACAATATTCTATATATAGTATATGTAGAACTACAAGCTCAACAGTTCCGAGTTTTACAATAGTACAAGCAGTAAGGAACCTATCCTTCTACCTTACCTTCTAATTTGTCTGCAAGGGGTAACTGTTGCATGCAGTTTCTTGGGTTACCACAGCTCGTACTCCATGCACTTCATCAGAACAGTACACTTAAACTACGCTTTACTTACTCTACACTTTACAGACAAGGGCAAACACAGTACACAAACTAGGGTCTCTCCATCCGTAGTTAATTGGCAAAAGCCAAGGGAGAAGGAAGGGATTAGCTGAGTGGTAGCGCGCTTGACTAGCAACGCGATGGTCTTGGGTTTGAATCCAGTATGGTGCCCTTAGATTTTCACTTCCTAGGGCAGTGTTGTCTGTAGCTCTAGAGAAGGCTCCAGGAGGCACAATAGATCTTTCAGGTCGTAGTACAATAATCCCCTACAACAATCTACAGTTTACCTTCTACTTATTCAGCCAGTCTGTCTCTTTATTATTCTCTCGCTACTTTATATCTAACCGTGTAAAATCCTCTCAGTTTTCTGTTTCTATTTTACTACATCATTGTTCAGTATATCTATGTAGTTTATTTCTAATCACATTCTTAAATCAATTCTCTCTCCTGTTCACATCTATTACATCGAACAATTTACTCAAAAATGGCTTCGAATTATCAATATGGATTGGAATATAAATATATTAAAGAATAAACTATTTTTGTTATTTGACAATTACATCAATACGTAAATACTTTTTTTGACCTCCCCCCGCAATATATATATATATATATATATTTTTTTTTAAATCATCAAAAATTATTATAACTTTATTCGATTTCGTAATTGTTCTTTGTTCTTTGTAATCATAGTGGAACAGTAGTTACCCCAATTATGCTCATTAATCGCAAATAGATATTCTTATATTTTGAATTTAGTGGTCTATTTTTTTTTTATTTTTTTTTTATTTATCACTTAAAAGTGATAGTTGTTTTGTCATCAATGAATCAATAATTTACAATATGAACAAAAAAATAAACAAAAAAAAAATAAGACACAGCTTCTATTTATGTGAAATATGTGTTAAGGATGTGATTATGTAAATTATGTATTTAGTACAATTAATTTTCCTTCAGCTGTTTCCATTGTTATATTTCTTCATTCCAAACATATGATTCATTACATTTTTGCCTTTTCCAAGGATATTGCTTCTTTTTTTTTATTTATTTCAAATTTATGCAAAATAATACAAGAAAAAAATAGAATCATATGTAATTTTCATTTTTATTACAATTTTACACATTTCTCTTTTCTTAATTTCTCTTACGACTTTAACAGGAAGTTAGCGTTCGATAAACATATTTTTTTTTTTTTAATTTGACTTTTTTAATGGTAATATTTGTTTTTATGATAAAAACGTTTTTTTTTTTAGATAAAAAAAAGTTTCTATGTGCGTAAAAACGTACATATCTGTGTCAAGGAAAATATTTGCAAGAAATTCAAATTTGATGAATTATATTAAATGGTAATATGGAAAAATCTTCATTAAAGTTTGGAGAAATATTATAAATATTTAGATTATCTCCAGGATTATTATTTCATAAATTTGAAATATTTTGTCCCCCCTCCCGCCTCCCAAAATAACTTGAGTTCTCGGGATATTTAAACCTGCGAATAGTAGAAACTTATCTATGTTAGCGTTTGCTAAATACATTGGTAGTTTTCAGTAATAAATATAGAAATGATAATAATATAGAAGTATTTGTTGACCATTGATGGAATTATTTTATGAAAAAGTTTGATGAGGATATCGATCAAGAAAGAAACAATCAGTTATACTTTATTGAGGAGTTTCTTCTCACACACACACACACACACACACACACACACACACACACACACATATATATATATATATATATATGCACAGGGTGTCCCAAGATATATTGGATAACGACTTTTTCTCGGAAACTAAGATAGGTAGAAAAAAACTAAGAAATACGTGTCCCCGTAGTTTTTTTTTTTGTTAGAAATCCAAATTTCTGGCCCCCAAATAACTGGCCCCCACCATTAGAGATATATTTCTTTAGTCGTAAGTTACAATTGGCAGGAAAAAACATGTGTATGCATCTCTAATTGTGGGGGACCAGTTCGAGCAAGATCTGTAATTAATGAGGAGTAAAATTTATAATGAAATAGTACTTTTCTTCTTATTCACTCAAAAAACCATTATAATATCATTTTGAAATTTCTTCTAAAGAATCATGCTTTCATTCATAACTTGTAAAATATCACTCACCGAAAAAAAAAACCGTTCAGGTAAATTTTTCTTACAAAAAATAGAGGAATCTATTTCTTAAATAAAAAAAAAACTACACCTCCCTATTTGAAAAAATGAAGTTAGTGCCTGTATCTCGCTTCTCGAAGCACCAAAACAAATTTGCAAATTAAATTTGGTTTTCTAACAAAAAAAACTACGGGGACACGTATTTTTTAGTTTTTTTTCTAGCTATCTTAGTTTCCGATGAAAAAGTCGTTATCCATATACGATGGGACACCCTGTATATATATATATATAACCTGAAGGAAAAAAATAATTTTCAGAAGTATCTGTTGGTTGGCTGATCGGCCAGAGGGTATCATAAGAAAACACCAAAAAAAATTTTAAGTGTTTTTTATTAGTAACCCGACGTTTCGACAAACAATCTTATCTTAGAATGGAAAATTTGTATGCCTTATCACTACATGTTCAATTATTACTGTGGTTATGAATGTACTACCCAACACAGTAATAGTACTAACACATAATATGAATGTAATAACCACAGTTATAATTGAACATGTAGTGATAAGGTATACAAATTTTCCATTCTAAGATAGCCCCTGAAGAAGACAAACAATGTTTGTCGAAATGTCGGGTTACTAATAAAAAACACTAAAAAATTTTTTTGGTGTTTTCTTATGATACCCTCTGGCCGATCAGCCAACCAACAGATACTTCTGAACATTTCTAACGGCCAACAATTGCTACAATTTTTTTCATATCAAGTTACCACAAAAATACCTTTTTTTGAAGAAAATAAAGTTTCTCGAAATCTGAATCAATCGTATTATCCTACAACTAAGGAATACGTTAAAAGCCAATGAAGAAAAATACAACGGACGGTTAAAGTCAAAATTTGATTTATTTTAAATATCTAATCTATATTTTTCGTCGATTTTGCGAAATATTTCTCATGCGCATTTAAGATGTCCATTTTTTTTTTTTTTTTTCCAACGTCATTTCCTTTTTTATTAAATAGTTTCCTTTCTGTAAATATAATTTTATACTTTATCAGCATTTTCAAGCTTTTCATTTTTCAAATGTTTTCTGTTTATTTATTTATTTTTGTTTACTTCATTCTTTTATTATTATTTTTCAAAAAAAATAAATAAATATTTGTTAATTCAGCGTAAGGTAGTTTGTTTACAAAATTAATTTACTGAACGTATTTTGTTCTTTTTTTTTTATGCTAAATGAACTTTGTGCTGATTGGGTTTCATTGAACTTTATCCACATTAGTATCCCATTAATTAATAATAAATTAATGTGTATTTGCAGATTTTTTTTTTTTAAGAATCGCATAGTAAATGCGTTGTTTATATTAAATTACTCACAAATGTAGAAACAAAAATTTATTAAAAAAAAAATAGGTATCCCTGAATTTTTATTTTAGGTATTGATTGTATTTCTCAAATTTCGGACATAATATTTTTGTTCAGTGATGGAAATTGCACTTGAATGACAGATTGTTTTTTTTTGTTTAATATTATACGTATAATTATTGCTGGCACATCCAACAGTAGTTTGTACAAAGTTTTTGAACACGAAAATAATGCTAACCTTTGAAGTTAGATAAGAAATCCTATTCCGTTAGCAATGTTTTCTTTGACAAATCCATTATTCAATTATGTCTTTAATCTATCATTTACTATTATAATCAGCAACAAAAACGCCCCTACCACCACCACCACTAAAAAAAAAATTGTGATTCGCATTCTTTTGAAACATTATTGGAAGTTGGGCTGGCTGCTTCTACAATAGAAGTAGAAGTGATATCAAAATTTCCATTAGATAAACATTTTTTTTAATTTAAACATTTCAAAAATAGGGATATCTGCCTTCAACATAAGATAAGATCAGGATGTCCTTCTGTTGTCAGTGATGTGGAATTTATTCCTCGAATGCGTGAAACAAATGAATTTAAGATCCTCATGAATTACCAAAGCCAAGCCAAACGACGTGTCCAATATGTGGAAAATGTACTCTATTAATTTTAAACGATGACTGGTTTTCGAAAAGAATGATTACGTAATGATTTGTTTTTTTTTAAAATCCGGACAAGCGTAAGCAGTATGTATCACAAGACTATGTGATGGCATGTCACACGCATATCACACGTCAGATTAGTTCCTATCCGCAAGGAACGCCAAGGACGATACTTCATACCCCAACCGTTGGTTGACTTCGTTTGAAGATACGACCTTGGCGTTGCTTGCGGATAACAAGGAACTAATCTGACATGTGATATGCCATTATATCGTCATATCACAGCTATATAGTCCAACCAAAAGTCTAACATTCCGAGTACAAAGGTTAGCCAAGATCGATTCGGAAAAAAGTCATCTTTGCGCTTGATGAAACACTGAACAATTGGTCCATTTTCAGATTGTCTCAGACGGCAGAGCTGTTGATTCTGAACTTTGTACTCAACAGCAGGATAGAGTTTATACAGTTTAAAATGCAAGATATTATTTTTTAATTAAGCTTTTCGCAATAAAGCTTTTTTGCAACATAACGCTCCCGTCCATCGTTCGCGTTTGACTCAGGAAAATTAGCGCTATTATTTAATTAAAATTAATTGGAGGGAATAAGCCATTTAGTTTTACCCGAAGTTGCATTACGGTCTTTTTCTGTCTATGGCTTCCAAATCCAGAAATAGGATCGAAGAGAGGGATCTAAAGCAGAGAGAGTGACTCAAAAATTGAGAGTCTCACTCGCTACTTAAGCCAGATTAGAGTAGGACACTCTGTTTATATACAGCAGCGCTAGCCCTACAAGTGACAGTCTTTCAATAGTTTATACAGCAGTTACAACGCGTCAGCAACCAATTACTACCTTTCTCTTTACTCTCTCTAAATCTTTCACTATCAATTTCTACATTCTTGTAAAGTCCTGGCAGTTTTAGTGTTACTTTCTGATTCTTCATTGTTCAGTGTTCAGCATTATTTCCAGTTTATTTATCTCTCATAAACCCAATTCACTTCTTCTCTTACCCATTATATTCAATCATTTTCTCAAAGAACGGCATTTTCAAAATTATGAAGCATGCAGTTAAGATGGGAGGAGTTTTTCGCCTTAAACCCAAGGAAAACTGCTCTTAGTCTTTTATAGTAGTCCTAAAAGATTAACGCAGTCAAAATTTCCAGAAAGGTTCACAGTATTGCTTCTTCTTCTTCTTCTAAGAAACTCGGCAGAGGTGATGAAGGAGTAGATTGACATCTACAACTCGCTTTGATCTAGTTTATGGCGAAATGCACTCTGTGAAACCCACGTTAAGTTTGGAATTATATTGATTGAGGCTAAAATTGTTTGAAATGGTGAAAATAGTATTACTTGTAATTTGTCCAAAGTTTGGAAGTAGGCTCATAGTTAATAGAAACTAGAGAGAGAGAGATGAACGATTTCTAGAAAATTTATTACAATTTTTTGATAATCAAATTTCTACTATCGTGTGTTTATGAAAGAAATATTTCAAAAACAAAAAAAATCTTACAGAAACTTAAACTTGATATCCCGTTTAGGTGGTAACAAACTACGGCATCTGACAATAAGGTCTTGGTCAATTCAAGCAATTCCGTTTTTTGTTTTTTTCTTTTAAACAGCTTCAACAATTTTCTTTTGAATTTTGTATAGTATCCAAACACATAAATGCCTATCACTTTTATTTGTTACATTTTGCCAGGAATATTGTGATATTTGAAGGGTTCTGGGAGACCAGGAAGTTTAAGCTTTTCTATAAAATCTATATTATTAAGCTGCTTTAGAAGTATTACTAGAATTCCAAAATTTAAATAAAATATGTTAACTATAGCGATATGACTTTACAGAACTGGTTTTTGAATTTGTTGGAATTTTCTAGACTTGGGCTACAAGAATTTTCTTCCTAACTTGGAATACTGGCAGCACAAATGTACACATATTTAAACATTTTTTCTTAAAAAAACATTATTTTAAGGGATTCTGTTAAATTAGATTTAAAGAAGCGATTAGCTGAATGGGGAGCACGCTGGACTTTACCACGCAGTGGTCCCCCTGTGTTTGAGCCCAGAATTGCAATCCTTAGATTTTCTATTCCTAGAAAATCCTATATAGCTCACGCCCAATGATAGGCACGATTATTGTCTTACCTAGAATGTTTTGAAAAGGCACCGGGAGAGCAACAATAGAACTTGCAAGTCTCAGTGTACTATTTCCTTAAAAAAAACTAATCTATGTTAGATTTCAAATGTTAATAGGTTTTGTTGAAGATTATTTGTATAATGGAGTTGATGAGGAGAGAAATCGGGATTGATTAATTAGACGAGATATGAAGACACTGTTATAATATAACTATAAGCTTACACTTCACTGCACTGGACTTGTAATGATTTTATAGAATAAAGGGTTAGAGTAGAGTTATGACACGATGTGATGTATATGGTTGAATCTGATAGATTGATATCTAGATCTCTTACTCGCTTATATACAGGTTCTCCCCACTCTAGCCTGCTTAAGTGAGAGAGTACGAGAGAGAGTCTGTTTTCTCTCGGTCGAGCTTGTGTTCTCTCTCTTGCCGTTACATCATCATACGGTTGAATCTGATACATTGATGTCTAGATCTCTTACTGGCTTATATGCAGGTTCTCCCCACTCTAGCCTGCTTAAGTGAGAGAGTACGAGAGAGAGTCTGTTTTCTCTTGGTCGGGCTTGTGTTCTCTCTCTTGCCGTTACATTTGGCTCTGTCCCCGGAGTACAGTCCAATTATTTCAAGTACAAAAACATTATTTCAAATACTAATCAACATATTCTCCTACCAAGTAATAAATTTATATTAGAGCAAGTATTGAATTTGAAATTAAAAGAATAATTTGTCCACTTTATAGACGTATTAAACGCAGTATGATGGATGCCAGAATTATAGAAATTATATCTATTTTATTTGAGAGAAAAATACACATTCGCTGGCAAAAAGGGTTCACACAGGTAGAAGACTATAGTTACAGAAAGAGTTCAAAGGACCTGGTTAGCTTTGTCTTTTAGAGTTCACAGAACTTTTGGTAGCTTTGTTTTTTCACCCCCTTCTCTCAGGGGAAGAATTGAACTAACAAGAGAAGGCATTCTTTCAGAAAGTCTCTGCATTCTGCTTCCAAACAAGAACAATCTGAAATAGACATTCTACCAGTAAACATCTGTGCCAATCATAAATTAAAACATAAGAGCTTTGCATTTAATCTAGATAAATAATTGATTTTATAAACATAATAGTTGTGATATTGTAAAGTACTTAAATTCACTTAAACAATATATATCTATTTTAAAAACAGTGGTGATCTCTTGATTATTTTTTAATACTTCTATCTCTATCTCAAACATACACACAAGCCCTTTACTAAACCGCTCACGCCATACGCTACTACTACAAACTACTACTACAGATACACACACACACACACACACACAGCAATAACATTTCAGCAGTAAGAGAAAGTAGAGGGAGCGTTTCACACCACACTTTTCCTTATGTTTTTCTTTATTTGTTTGGAATTAATTTAGCCTGCTTAAATTTTATTATCTTTTATTATCTCTTTGTTTCTTTAATATGTGATGATTCTTGATCCATATCCTCTTCATCAATCTTAATTTTAAAACTGCTTGTTTATTTTCTCATTGCATTGTTCTCAGCGTTTTGATCACCATCAAACTACACATATACTTGTTCACTATCTCTATTCTCTAGAAGTTGGTTTCAACAAACAGTTTCCGGTTGGTGCCGAATTAATTTATAATAAATTTGAATTTTGTTTTAATCTGAAAAGCGTCTTCATTATTTAAAAAAAAAAAAAAAACGTACATCATTGTTACAGTCAATCAATTGAAATACAATTTACTAATATGCTTTGTCCCTATGGTGAATGGCCTTGGTCAACTTTGTAAACGATCGTAAACCAGCTGTACCAGTTCCAAACTTGTTGTAACTTAGACTTTGAAACTTTATGATTTTCTGTTGGAAATTTGTTTTGAAAACATGTTGGAACATATATCTACACCATTGTGCTTGTTTCGATCAGTCACAAACCTGTATAAAGAGCCAAACCTTTAGCTATTCCCATAATTTCTTTATGCTTTTATTATAACTCCTTTTATTATCATGTGATAACTTTAATAATTGATAAAAAAAAAAAAAATTACAATGATCTAATTTATTAAAATTATACTTGTGTAATAATAATTTAGGTTATATATATTAAATACTTAATAACAATAATAAAATAATAATTATAATAATAATAACAATAATTGTTAAATACGATCATAATCGATTATTATTAAATATTATATATATTGTACATATATGAATTATTATCAAATTATGAGGTCGTCAGTATGGGTGTGCAGTATTAGGTGCCCTTAATCTATTTGTCCTTAAATAATTATTTTACTGACCTAATTCATTACAATTGTATGTTTTTGTTTTTTTTTTATATTGCAAACCTTTCAATATATGTTAATAAAACTAATGTTGGACCAAAAAAAAAAAAAAAAGAAAAAAGCTTAATAGTTATTGGTCAGGCAATTAGTTCTGGGTAAAAGAATTTGAAACTTGATCGCAAAGTCCCGCCCCATCCTGGCTTACTTATTATACTGATTTAGTAGCTGTTTTACAACGAATGATATCAGCTAAAAGAGAAAATATGCTACCTTATCCACCCTTTATGTTTTGCTTTCTTACACTTTTCCCAGATTTCCTTATTTCTGTTTGGAAGATTCGACAAATTAATCAGATGATTCAATCATTTGTAATCCAGTAATTCAGAATGGGGTAATGAATCTTGCTCCATTAGCTTTCTAGGTTTAACTACCATTAAAGAAGTTCAATGCAATATGGGCAAAAAACGACGGTGGTGGTTTCTAACAAATCACTGCCTCGATCTCTATCCGGAAATTCAAGTGTTTTCCATTTATTCAGTTGTTTACTGAGCTTAATGGTTTGACGGTTTAAGGTTTTCTACTAATACTAAGATTGCAACTAAGTAGGTTTTGATTCCAGTTTTAGGCCTTGAGATTTACAAGATCTGTACATATATATAATATATAATGTAGTAGCCCCCCCCCATCCGTACATATGTAATAGGAAAAATAATATTATTTCACTTGTAGATCAATTTAAAAAAAAAAAATATATATATATATATAATTCATTTTATATGGCTAAACTTGATAGAGAATAATAAGGAATTTTGCTATAAATCTATCAATACAATATATTATGTATTTGTGACCTTTGAATAGCCTTATATCCGGAATAAACTATTTATAATTAAGGCAAAAAGGATATAATTTTTATTTTTATTCCGGAATTTATTAATATTATGTGTCTTATTTATTACTAGATTGTTATTTATCTGAACGTGTTTTCTGTATTTTCATATTAAAAGTTTTAAATTATATTAATTAATTAATTAATAAAATAACTTTAAAAATGGTTTGTGGATAATTTTACGCTTGTATTGCCTACATGATATAAACTTTATTAAATACATTGCCAGAATTCAAACTTGATTTTTTTTTTTCGTCATTGGCAACTTCGGCCATTCGACGTCTGGCAAAACCCAATATTTATTTGCCATACTAAACTGGCGTATGTCCTCTAATTTGGGAACACGAGTCGATGTGAGCGGAAGTCATGACTTCCTATTGGTTCAGTGGGCAAATTGGTGACTCGGGCTTCTTCAATTTTATGCAGGTGCTTTTTGCAAGTAATCATGTCCGGTCAATAACCTGAACAAAGCCACTTTTCTTCGCATCTCGGCAGGTCAGCGGGTATCCGACTAACCATCTCTAGCAATTCGCCGGCTTTCCTCTTTAATAATCTGTGCCAACACACAGTTTTATTTCTTCTTTTTTTTTTATAGCTACTGAATTTAACAGCCCTTTTAGGTTGCTCTTTGTTTGAGCCTTTTCTTGGCAAGACTGTCCGGTTTGATCGTTTCCAAATATACCACAGTGACCGGGTATCCACTGAAAAACTATACGGTGCCAGTGCTTCGAATTTCATTAATTAGTTTTATGGCAACTCCTGATGCTTTTAGAGATATTACAACCAAAGAGGTTCCTTAACGGCAACGATCGTAGCTTGGTAGTCTACCAGAAGATAACTGTACATAATAATTTTCTCATTTTCTTTTTGGAATTTTCTCAAAAAAGTCTTCAAAGATTTTCTTTAAACTTGTAAACCAAACAAACCTATCACCAAAGTTATTATTTAAAAGAATTAAATAATGTAAGGGTGTTGTGAGGAGATGTTGGTTGAAGATGATGAGTGATAAATAACACCTTAAGATTTGGTTAAGATATATAATTGATATATATGTATATGACTGACTGCCAAGGACTTTACTCTGTAGAGTTTAGAACTGAACTGAACTGAACTGAACTGACAGACTGACGTGGCTAAAATGATATGTACGGAGTGATGTTAAACTGATGTGTAAATCAACACAATGATCTCTGATGTGTAAAACTGAATTTAACAGAATGATTTCTGACTGTCTATCTCTCATATATATATATATATATATATACTGGCCGAGCCTCTCCTCTCTGTGCGAGAGGGGCTGTTTCTCTCCGCTAGAGTGGATGAGTGGTGGGGGTTCACCCAAAACCCCTACAATAATATTTGTTGTTTAATAATATTTGTTATTGAATTATTTAATAATATTTGCTCCTGGGAAAGAATTATTGTTATTAGAAAGATTTTTGGAGGACATGTGTTAGTGTGATTAACTCTATAAACTATCATTTTAAGTTTTGTTGAGGATTTGTGCATGCACTGCCTACAGTGTAGTCATATTCAG